>CM077147.1:129728328-129796319 GCA_039583875.1 Platanthera guangdongensis | reverse complement strand
CCTAGTGTTGCTTACGGTCTACCCATAGAGAGAGGAGGAGGGGGACCTTGCTTGCAGCCGAGGATACAGCTTCGGATTGCCACGGGTATTCCATTGGTTTTTGGAGGAGTCGCCGGTGTTCTATAATTGCACAATGAAGTTGCTCGTCTCCTTCGGGTAAGGTGTGGAAAAGATTGCCCTGGATCAAGGGATACTTTTAAAATAATAAAATGGGGGGGGGGGAGGGGTCTAGCTGGTGGTGGCCATTAATGGCCCCTTCATGTAACTTTCAACCATGGTGTTGGGGGGGGGGGTGAATTTGGGCTCAATCCAGCTAGGAAAACGGCTGGAAACTTCTCCACTTCTCCAGAGGAGTTGAAACCAGCCCTTAATGGATGGAAGGAAGAGGCCAAGGCTTCAGTGCCCATTAATGGCCATTGAAGGCACATTTCTACCATGGTGGGGTAGCACCATTCCTGCCTTGAGCAGCCACCAAAATGGCCCCATGTTCTTCCTGATTTGAGTGGGGAGTTGGATCAGCCAATGAAGAATGTCCCTTGGCCTCCTTGGCTATTAATAGCTCTCTTTCACCATTTCTCTCTCCTCCATTAAAGAGGAGTTGGTTCTTTCTCTCTCCTAGTCATCTAGGTTGACCTTGTTGACCACTCTAGCCTATTGGCAGCCCACTAAGCTAATACAAAGTGGTTAGCAGGTGGTTAGCCCAAGTGGCTAGGGGCTTGAGCTTGAGTTAGCCTTTTGAGTTATGTTTGACTTGAGCTAAGCTTAGGGTTGACTTTGGTCAAATTAACCTTTTGTGTCACCATCAATGGGTCCTTGGTGACCCATTGGACTCCCCTAAGGTATAGGTAGGGTTGGGTAGGGTTGACTTGGCACCTTGGAGGTCACATGACCCTTAGTAAGGTTACTTTGACCACTTTGGGGCTAGAGTTGACTTGGGTCAACTTAGTCACTAGGGTTGACCCAAATGAGTCCTTGGTGACCCATTGACCTCACTTTAAGGTTAGGCGGGAATGAGTGGGGTCCACTTGGCTAGGGGGAGGTCAAATGACCCTAAGTTGGCTAGTTTGACCCATTTAGGGTTAGGGTTGACTTAGGTCAACTTAACCACTTTGGCTGCCCATAGTGGGTCCTTAGTGGCCCTATGGACTACCCAAGGTGTTAGGGGTGTTGTGGTAGGGTCATTGGATCAAGTTGTAGAACTAAAGTCAAACCTTAGGTCTAAATGTTAGGATGAGCTATAGGTAGACCAAGGTGATTTTCAACTTGGCCCTTGTTCACTTGGTCTTTAAGCTTCTGGTTGTTTTGTCATGACCTAGTCATGACAAAACAAAATCCTAGGGGTCTAGTTGTTTGAGAGATGTTATAAATCCCAATATATAAAAATAAAAATTTCGTCCCCGAAATTAAGGTTAAGCGTACGGGGGTTTCTACTGAAATAAAATAACCTGTAACATCCCTAGGGTTTAAAGTATACCTGACTCGAAGAGCTCCAAGTACTTTTGCTGCATCAAGTCCTGTGGCTACCATGTATGCTCCTCCTGCCCATTGTTTCTCCACAGAACCTTGATTAGCGGAACCTTCTTGCATCGCAAGACCCGCACTGCCATATCGTCGATCCTGATCGGCTATAAGCTGACTGATCGATTTGAGGCCACCGGACCGTCGGCTGTGGAAATCAGCTGCTTAGGGCGTAGTAGAGCCCTCCATAGTGATGAGACGTGGAAGATGTCATGCAATCTCATTAACTATGGCGGTAGCTCCAGTCTATAAGCAAGGGCCGATCTGCTCCAGGATCATGTAAGGCTCCATATATTTAGGACTGAGCTTCTTCCGCCTGTGAACCCGTGAGACTCCATGCATCGTCCGTATCTTCAAGAAAACCCGATCTCCCACCTGTAATTCCACCTGACGATGCCTCACATCGTAATATTTGGCCTGCCTACTCTGGGCTTCCAACATCCTGTCCCGGATCAATCTAACCTGAGCATCAGTATCCTCCACAAACTCTGAGCCGAGTTCCTGCAGATCCTCATCCTGAAACCATGATAGTGGGGTCCTACACCTCCGTCCATATAATGCCTCATAAGGGGCCATGCTTATACTGTAATGATGGCTGTTGTTGTATGAAAACTCGATCAGCGACAGCAATCTCTCCCAAGGCTCGCCACGGTCCAAAATACATAGGCGCAGAAGATCTTCCAAGGAATGGTTGGTGCGCTCCGTCTGTCCATCGGTCTGAGGGTGAAAAGTCGTGCTGAATGTCAACCGAGAACCCAGATGGGCCTGAGCTGTCCTCCACTCCCTGGATGTAAACCTCCCATCCCAATCTGAAACGATAGTCCTGGGTACTCCATGATAGCGCACAAACTGCTCGATGAATCAATGTACTAATACCCTGACCGGAGAGTCCTTTGCCACTGGAATAAATCTGGCCACCTTCATTAGTCTGTCCACTATCACCCATATCCGCATGAGACCTGGGTAGCCCATGTATGAAATCCATGGCTATATCCTCAAACTTCCAGTCCGGCACTGGAAGTGGCTGTAGTAGACTGGCTGGATTATTGCACTCTGCCTTTACGAGTTGTCAAGCCTCGTAATGAGTCACAAAATACGTAATATCCTTCTTCATACCTGGCCAATACATCGTCTTTTTCAGGTTCGCTGCCATCTTAGTGATCCCCGGGAGAACTGAGTATCTACTACATTGTGCCTCCGTCATGATGTCCTCCCGATTTCGGCATCCTGCCGGTATATAAACCCAGCCTCTGAAACATGCGAGCCCAACCCTCAAGGAGTAATCCCCTGTCGTGCCTTCCTCCAAGGCTCTGAATGTCGGCTCTGCCCTCGCATCTAGCTTCCGCCCATCTCTGATGCGGTCCTGAATGTCATCGGTGGCAGTCATAGATGTCATGTACTCCTTATATAACTCCGAATCATCCTCGGACATTAGTGATATCTGCATCATCTTAAACGACTCAACCAACTCCAAGGCCATCAATTGCGGGCCTACTCCTAATGTACTCGCTCTCCGACTCAGAGCGTCTGCCACCATATTTGCTTCCCGGGATGGTAGTGCATGGTGTACTGGTACTCCGACAAAAACTCCACCCAACGTCTCTACATGATGTTCAGCTACTTCTGTGTGTCTACATACTTCAAATTCTTGTGGTCCGCGAAAATGTCACAGTGGAATCCGTAGACGTAGTGTCGCCAGATCTTTAGAGCAAATATAACGGACCCCATCTCCAAGTCGTGCACCGGGTAATTCTGCTCATATTTCTTCAGTTGACGGGAGGCGTGGGTAACCACGTACCCGTTCTGCATCATAACGATACCCATCCCTTGATAAAAGCATCTGTATACACCTGGAATCCTTCCTTCCCAGATGGAAGAGGAAGGATAGGGCCCAAGGTAAGCTGACCCTTCAACTCCAAAAAGGCAGACTCGCATTGTGGCTTCCAAATAAAATTAGACTCCTTCTTCGTCAGGGATGTAAGAGGGAGGGCAATCTGAGAGAACCCCTCTACAAACTTTTTGTAATAACAGGCAAGTCCTAAGAATCTCCGAACACCCATGGCCATCTTCAGCGGTGGCCAATCTCGTATTGCCTGGACCTTCGCCGGATCTACTGCCAAACCTGCTCCACTGATGACATGGCCCAAAAGGCCACCTCCTTTAGCCAGAATTGGAACTTGCTGAACTTAGCATACATCTTATGATCTCGGAGCTTCACCAAAGTCAAGGCCAGATGTCTTGTGTGCTCCTCTTCAGTCCTTGAATAAATAACGATGTTGTCAATGAATACAATGACGAAGACATCCAGATATTCTTCGAACACCCGGTTCATCAAGGCCATGAACGCGGAGGCTGCATTCGTGAGCCCGAAGGGCATCATGGTAACCTCGCACAGTCCATATCTAAAACTAAAGGCTATCTTCGGGATGTCCTCCTCCTGAATGCATAGCTGGTAGTACCACGATCTCAGGTCCAACTTTGAGAACCAATGAGCTCCCTCCAGCTGGTCAAATAGCTCATCTATCCTTGGCAAGGGATACGTATTCTGGACCGTCAGCCTGTTCAGGGCCCGGTAATCAATACACAGCCGAAGTGTCCCTTCCTTATTTTTGATGAATAGCACCGGAGCTCCCCATGGTGAAGAGCTAGGCCGGACGTACCCGGCTTCCACTAACTCTTGAAGCTGGCTTCGAAATTCCACCAACTCCTTCGGGTCCATTTGGTAAGGAGCTCTGGATACCGGCTTAGCCCTGGCACGAGCAAATCTAGAAGTCCTTCTCCCGGTGAGGGGGTAGCCGTGGTAGCTTCTCCGGAAATACATCGGCAAAGTCCCGCACCACTGGAATATTTGAAATATAATCCTTGGCCACAGCCATCTCGAAAAGGACCTGATAAGCTTTGTCTCCTAGCAGGTGGGCCTTGACGGCCTGCACACAAGATAATAATATGTGGGGGGCTGGTATAATACCTTCGATAATAATAAAGGATTCCCCATGCCTCACGGTGATCCTCTTCACCAAGCAATCAATCTAGGCATGGTTCTAGTGTAACCATGTCATGCCCAGGATCAGATTATAGTCCGGCATCTTCAGGATCGTCGCTGGTGCCTCAAACGCCTTCCTGCGGATCTCCGCCTCCATTTTGCACTCAGAAGAGGTCATGAGCTCTGATCCATCGGGTAGACACACCCTAATCATCCTTCCTGTGAATTGCTCCACGCTAGCCAGTCCTTTCACGAAGTCTTCTGACACAAATGAGTGTGAAGCAACGTTGTCGAAGAGTGTGTAAGCGGGCTTGCCGCTGATGAAAACCACACCTGAGGTAATTAAGTGTCTTAGTGTTCTAGCTATAGTTTTTCTTTTCATGATTTCTAACTAGTCTATGTCTATGAAAACTAGTTCATAGGAAGGAAGGAATTTAAATATACTGGCATACCTACTATAACCTGCTCCGGGTTCCGGGGTTGTGCCAGATCTAGAGCAAACACTTGCTCCCTTTCTAGCCTGTGACCTCTGCCCTGATATCCCTGTCCTCGATCACCAAACTACCGAGGAGTTGGGGCACCCTGAAGTGCTATTTTGGGTGCTCACCTAATGGTACAATTTCTCTTAAAATGTCACGACTGCTTGCACTGGAAACATACCGATGCCTGCTCTGCTGTCCTTGGTATCTCTAGCATATGTAAGGGCTGGGGGGCCAATACCTCCTGGTCCCTCTACTCCTGTCCAATATCCTGACAGGTTGGATCCCCGTTCATTCTTTCCCCCAATGACCTGACCTCTAGGACGGTCTCTACGGCATCTAATCACTGCATCATCAGCCGGTCTCTTCCGGCTCTTGACTGTAGGATGATCTTCTTCCCTTTTCTTGGCCATTTCCAAAATCCTGGCCAAACTTCCCTCGAAGACGAAGAGGAGGGCCTGTCTCATGTTGTCGTGCAGCCCCTTGTAGAACCTCCTGGCATAGCCAGCATCGCCCAACTGATAAGAGTCCGCATAGCAGGCTAGTTGAGTAAACTCATGGTAATACTACGGCACTGTCCTATTGACCTACTTCAACCGCAGGAACCTATCCTCCAACTCATCCCTTGTCGACTGAGGTATGAAATGTCCCAGAAGTGCTGCTCTAAACTCTCCCCAAGAGATATCTACACAATCCAAATCCGCAAAAGTGGTGTCTAGCTGTGACTTCCACCACTTGTTTCTGTGTGAATCCAGACAGGAGACTAACAAAGCAACTACCTCCTCAGTGGGGCATCGAATCCCTGCAAGCATCTCATAGATGGTATCTAACCATTCCTCTGTGCGAACTGCCGAATCCGTCCCCTAGTATGCTGGAGGGAAACGTGCCCGGAAGGCACTCATCTAGTTGGCCCAGGGACTTGGCTGTGGAGACGGGGCTTGCTGAGCCCTGAAGGCCTCCAGAATGGCCGTCAGTGTTTGCCCCATCTCCGTCTGATGAAACGGAAATGGAGACAGCGGAGGTGGAACTATATTCAGAGCCTGAGGTTTCCCCTGCCATGGAGTAGGGTTCGTCACTGGCTACAAGGAAAATTCCAATAGTTAGATAGCGTACGAATGGAAAAAAAGAGAAGGAGAAAACTAGACTTTTACATGTGATTTCCCTTATGGGCACACCACTGCTTCTGCTGCTAGTTTGTCATCAAACTAAGCTCGCGCGGGTGTGACCTAACGTTTTTGTGGACTACTTCTCTTTCGATCGAGGTTTGCTCTGATACCACTTGTAAGACTCCCCCCCCCCCCCCCCCCGTTTTCTTTTACAAACACCGGGGTCTTATGCCCAGAACTGTCGTTTCGCGGTGGCCGCGACACTCGGGAAAGCCTCCACTACAAAATGCTGATTCTTCCGGCCTTTACGATCATCACAAAGAGAGTAGTAATCATGAATAAAATATAATTGAGTCCACAAATATCATATATAAGGAGAAACCACACAAGTCCATAAATAAAGAAGAGAGAGTACTGCAAAACAACAGTACAAAAGAAATATAAATGGGCTTAAGCCTGGTATATCAGATCCTCACTACAATCTCTCGCGGAAGCTATAAGAAAGACCAATCACTCACGGAGCTGGTCACCGTTGCTCCGGTACTAGACTGGCACACCTACATGCGCACCGTACTACGCTGGTGATGGTCCCTGTGCTGCTGGTCCCTGTCTCCCATCCAGAGGCCCTGTAATGTTGTGTTCTGAAAACCATTAGTCGTAAAGACTAAGTCATATCATCCCCTATCCCTTCCGCATGGCTCCTAGGCACCTAGTGGAGAGGAGGAAAGGGAATCTACAAAGGTGGATAGTAAGCAAAGTAGGTGACAGCGGAACTAACCTAGAAGTTATTTATGGAGTTTAAATAACTAAGGAAGAAAGGTACAATCTAGCAGTTCTACAATAGTAAGCTGTAAAGTAAATAAGTAGAATAAGCAGCATATGCAAGAAAGACGGGGTAAGAAGTTAGTAACCTTAACTTATATGAATGCCCATACTAACTTATAAGTTAAGGGGTCTTCTGCAAGGCTCCCATCGTATAAAACTTCCCATAGCAATTTATATGTTGGGGTGTCGGTTGTATGCAAGTATGAGTGTAGTGATATGTTATGCCATGCAATTGCAACTCACGCACACGACTCTATACGCACAGACCTTTTGAAAGAATTAGTTCCTAAAAACCTAGAGGGGGTGAATAAGTATAATTCCTTTTTCTTCTAAGGCAGAATATCTATTCAGTTAATTAATTAGAAGCAATTAATTCTACAGCTAACACAACACAGAATTCACAGAATCACACAATCGCAGATTGCACACAGTTTTTATAGTGGTTCCCCAAGGTCTGGGTACATCCACTTCCCCCTTCGCCTATCTAGCAGTGTGCTATATTCGGCCTAACTTCTTTCCTTCACCTCAGATCCTCAGATCTTACAGCAGCTCAGAACCCAAACAAGGCTCCTACCACTCAGAGTGAGTCCACACTCCTACAACTCAGGCAATCTGTCCTACCTCAGCCTTCAACAAGGCCTACAACTCCTACAACTCAGGCTCACAGCCCTACCTCAGCCTTCAATAAGGCCTACCACTCAGAGATCTAAATCTCCTACAACTCAGCCTTTATAAAATAGGCTTACAGCTCAGATCTTAAAAAGATCCTACAGAAAATAGATTTAACAATGTATTTTAACACCACCCTGGTAGAGAGAGAAAGGATGGATGGCTTCTTGATTAGTTTTTGGAAGAATCTGATGGCAGAGAACAACCACTCTTAGCTTTCTTCAAAGCTTCTAGAATCTGAACTCAGTAGGGTTGAACTCATTTGAAGTTAATCTTCAATCAGCTTCTTTCATGAAATTCAGATCTCAATCTGAATCCTTCTTGGCAGACTAGTTCAGAATCTGCACAAGAGGAACTTGTTAATGTAAGTCCCTTTCTTCACTTCAATAGATGGAGCTCTCTCTCTCTCTCTCCAAATTCTTCTTAGATCTTCTAACGAAAATCATCTTTCAATTTTTAAGTAACTGTTTGTGTATATATTCTTTCCTATGTATCAGTCCTTTTGTTTAAGGAAAAAATTCCTTTATATAGACTTTTTCCATGGTAACCGGCTGATCCGATTTCTAATAAACTTCTGACAGCTCTGATAGTTGCAGTAGAACGGTTGGTAATAGCAGCTGTCAAGTCATCCAGTCACTTCTTGAAACTCTGTCTCTGTCAGGAAAGTGTCGAGACTGCACTTCATCATGTGTCGACACAAGTAGACTAAGAGTAAGACCCCCCCCCCCCCTTTTTTTCTTTTTAAAACACCGGGGTCTTAGGCCCAGAACCGTCGCTTTGCGGTGACACCTTCGCACCCGGGAAGGTCATCACTACAAAACGTCGATCCTGCCGACCAAATCGATTGCAACTGTAGCAAAATAGTAAAGCAAGTCCACAGAAATCACATATATGTAAATATTCTCCACGAAGGGAGTGTCCACAGATATACAAAATACTAAAATCAAGGGCCCATGCCCAGTACATCGTGTCCTCACTACAAATCTCTCAATGCGGAAGCAAACTAATATAACTACTAGTAGCGATCAGGACTCACAGTCCTTGTCGTCTGAACTCCGGAACTAGACTGCCCGATCTCCAAGCGTGCCGACCTCTGCGGCTGCTCCTCCATGCTGGGCTCCACGGTCCCCTAAAATGATGTGATTCGAAAACCGTTAGTCTAAAAGACTAAGTCCTATCATACTCCGCCCCTTCCCCCATGGCCCCTAGGCACCGAGCGGAGAGGAAGAAAGGGGAGGACTTGAAGGTGGAGAGTAATCAAGAATCAGATGGCAGCGGACCTATACTAGCAATTTTTATAGTACATGTGGCAGTAAAGCATAGTATAAAAAATAACCTTAACTTATACGGAACGTATAAGCAAGGGATCTTCTACAGGGCTCCCATCGTATAAAAAGTCACATACCAATTTATACGTTGGGGTTTCGGTTAATAACAACATTATATATATAAATAATTTAACCTTTAATTTATAAACATGCCAACACAAGCTTATAGACTAAGGGGTCGTTTTGCATGTCCTAAGGTATAAGCATCCCATTCCACTTATACCTTAGGTGTTAGGGGTTAATTGAATCGATTATGCTATGACATGCAAGTGGGTATGATGGAACATGCAATGGCAACACACACAACCGACTCTGTGCACACAGACCTTTAGTTCCCCCTTTCTGGAGCCGTAACCTCCCAGGATACCTCCGTAGTGGCAGACGGAAGCGGTGGGTTGGGCCTCGCCCACCTCTAAACCAGTAAAGCACTACCGATCAGACCTATCGTACGCCTCAATGCTTGGTGCACGAAGCGGACTCCTGCGTACTCTTGCCTGCTGGCGCACCGGACTTCTGTTGGCGAAGTGCTAACCACACTTGCTGAGTCACCGTATTGGCGTCGGTGCATCGACCCTCCAATACCGATGATCCACCACCTTTATTTTCTTTCCTTTTATGCACATGCAAATTTAACATATCAGTACCGAGCCAAAGCTCCCCGGACCATCCCGTCCGTCACAAACATCAACCGAGCCAAAGCTCGTCGGACCATCCTGTCCGTTACAATCCTCAACCGAGCCAAAGCTCGTCGGGCCATCCTGCCCTTTTCCACAAATATCAACCGAGTCAAACAAACTTCCCGAGACACCGGGGGTGTGTGAAATTGAACCCCTAATTATTCTAGTTGCTTTTTTAAGATTTATCACTTCTACAGTTTACGTTGGCGCAGGACTGCCAAGGTATACCCCGTGAAGGGCTCTCGAAGGCACTAGGAACTACGATGGTATTACGCCCAAAGCTCCCTTTCGCAAGGCACTTACTATTTTTGGTTGCTACCCGATTTCCCGACCCTTAATTTAACTTCACTGAATTTAGTCCTAGTGCATTAAACACTTTCTCCCTACGGAAAGGACGATCTTTCGTCGATCCCGAGCACCACCTAACACTAGCCAGTCCAACACTCTGCCCATTTTACTACCAATAATGAACTTATTTTTAACAATCCAAACCAGCATAAGACATGCATCAAATTATACTCCAACATGATTTCTGCAGTTTTTACTATATGTAGACCACTTAAACTATATGACTCGTAAAATGGGAGGTACATCAAATAATCATCCAGTACCCCTATGATAATTACTAGAGGGCTATAATGACATTTTTAGCATAAATCCAGAAATTCATAATTTTTCCTAATTTGTCTGATAATTTATTTATTTATTCTAGTAGCCAAAAAGTCCAAGTTTGAGCATGAAGTACCTATTTCAGACAAAATAATATTCCTCCAAATTTTTGTTAAATACAATATGAATATATAACGCAAAATCCCAAGTCTCAGAATTTTCCAGTGAAGTTTAACCCCTTAATTTTAATTTCAAATATATCTCACAATAAGTCATTTTAAAAGATTTTACAGCAATAATGCCTCCAAAAATTCAGAGAAAATTCAACGATGGTTATGATGGCATATAAATACTCTAGATCAAGTTTCATAATTTATCATTTAATAATAAGGCTATACTTGATTTTCTCATGAAATTCCAAGTTTATGGGTTAATGAACAAAGTATACTAATTATCCATCAACAAATTCCAAATAAATTTCCACATGATAATGATGAACTAGGAACACTATGTATCAAGTTTCATAATTGTTCAATAAGTATTACTCTGTAAGAATTATTTAGAATGTAACCCAAGTAATGCACTTGTGAAGTAGATGTCCTAATTAGGTATCCAAAAATTCTATAAAAAATCCAATATGATCAATATGGTCTAAAACTATCTCTTCCAAATTTGCATGACCTTTCAATGGGCAGTGAGATCATAATAGTCAAATTATTAATTAGGGCAATCACATGGGTTACAAATGAAGTGCTACAAATATTGATCCAAAATTACCAAATAAATTACCAGAGGCTCAATATATCCTTATTCCCAACTACCCAAATTTCATTATATTTCAAGGAGTTTAGCTAACCTAAACTAGTACTAGAAGTTTTATGACCTAAGCTAGGGTTAGGGATTTGTGGGCCCTACCCTTTTTAAAATTCTTTAAGATTTTTACCAGAGGGTTTTATATACCAGAGGACCCTCCATAAAAAATTTTAAGTTCATCCAAGGTGTTTAGAACTTATGCCCTTCACAAGGCACAAAGGTCCTTCCTTAGGATTTGTCCTAGGAACTTAGGGCAAATCATTTCCACTCTACCCCAAATTCCATGGGGAGGTGCTAAATGCCATACCAAGTCAGTTGCCCAAATTTCAGGCTCTGTTGAGGTGATTTGGTCACTCGAAATCAAAAGTGCACTTTTTGACCAAAATACCCTTATTAAGGTAAAGTTAGGGTTGGGTCAACACCTATTCAAAACACATTGAAATTAGGTGAAACTTTATACAGATACATAACATGAGGCCAGGGACCACTCACCAAAATTTGGGAGGGTTTGGAGGTAATTAGGCCACCTAATTAAATTATCCTAGAGAAATAAAATAATTTCAAAAACTATAGCAAACGTGTACCCAAAAATTCCCATTTTTGGGCAACACCTAGATATGGTTTAGGGGAACTCTCTACCAAAATTTCAACTCATTTGTACCCAAGATAAAGCGTGGGCACTCAATTGAATATCTGCATAGCCCTATCCGTAGGCCCCACCAAAATGGGTGCCCTGGTCAGACCATGCACCCAAATTGGTCCAAGCCACTTTTAAAATAAACTAGACCCAAGGGGCTACAAATCCTATGTTGATCATTTCCTCATACAGAGCTTATAACTATTTTTAAATATTAAATACATTAATTATATAAGGTGTGACAGAAATCAAATGAGAATATATGAAGCCTATAGTTTAATGCATCCCCTACATGAATCTTGGCGCATGGATAGACGGCATCCAGTCATCTCCATCCTCCAGCCGATGGTCCAGATTGATCCCGCCTGGAGCACTTTCTAGACGTTGCCGCCGGCGATCCGGCCAACTCCCCGGCCGGCCACCGCCACCACCACCTCCGTTGAGGTGGTGGCCGTCGCCAGGCGGCGGCTTGGCCGCCGGAGGGCCATTTTCCGGCGAACCCGACAAGTGGATTTCTTTGGAAAATCCATGAAAATGCTGAATTGGATCGGGCTCAATTGAGCCCGAACCTTGGACCTATTGATTGATATGATCTATACATGAGAGAAGGAGTGGAGGAGGACCTTTTTGGTGGCTTGAATCCTTGCCGATTGTCGGGATGCCATTTTTGGTGGTGGTGGTCGTCGGATTTCTACAACAACACTATGAAACACCTTGGCTCCTTCGGGTAAGGGGTGGGACTGAGTCCTTGGAGCCCAGTGAAGCTTTTAAAATGAAGAGAAGGGGTGTTAAGTGGCTGGAAATGCATTTGCCATTATTGGCTCTTGGTCAAGCTTGGCGGTCGTGGTAGGTAGCGGGGAAAACGTGGCTCACACCAGTCATTGGGTAGCTGGTTGCACTCCTCTGGTCTTAGGGAATTGAATGGGAGGTTGGGGAAGGTTGGGGAAGGGGAAGGATGAGCCCAAGTCTTCCTCCATTTCTTCTCTTCTCTTTCTCTCTCTTCCCTTTGAAGCACTTTCTCTCTCCCATTCACCAATCTGAATTTTTGACTCCTACCTAACCCTAAGGCAGCCCACATGTTTATTTCACCCATCCAAGCAAGGTTAGCCCAAGAGAATTGGACATGAGCTTGAGTTAGCCCATTTGGGCTAGCTTGACCCAAACTTAGGCTAGGGTTGAACTTGGTCAATTTGGTCTTTGAGCTTGCACCTAATGGGTCCTTGGTGACCCATTGGACTCCACTAAGACCTAGGTAGGGTTGTCTTGGCCCCTTGGAGGTCACTTGACACTTAGGTAGGGCACTTGACCATTTTAGTGCTAGAGTTGACTTTGGTCAACTTAGCCTTTTTGATTGGTCCCAATGGGTCCTTGGTGACCCATTGGCCTCTCACTAGGGTTATGAAGGAAAGTGTGGGGTCCAGTTGGCTTGGGGAAGGTCAGTTGACCATATATAGACCAGTTTGACCTATTTAGGGTCAGAGTTGACTTTGGTCAACTTAACCTCTTGGACTGCCCTTCTTGGGTCCTTAGAGACTCATTGACCTCACGTTAGGTCTAGGAAGTCCCTGGTAGGGTTAGTTGGGCTTTACTAGGGCTCCTACCCTTAGTTAGGTCACACTGCCCAATTTAGGCCTAATGTGGTCCTAGGTCAAATTGGCCACATGTGGTTGACTCCAATGGTCCCTTAAGGCTCTAGTGGACCCTCTAATGGGTTAGTGATGTTGTGGTGGGGTCATGGAGTCATGGTTAAGTCCTAAGGTCAAACCCTAGATTTGGTGGTTGTGTCATAGGCAGACCATGGTGATCCTCATCTTGGCCTTCTATCTCATGGCCCATTTCTGGCTTCCTAGGGTTTTGTCATGACCTAGTCATGGCCAAAACCACTCTTAGGGGTCTAGTTGGAAATGGGATGTTACAAATCCCAATAAACAAAACAAAGATTTCGTCCCCAAAATCAAGGGTAAGCCTACGAGAATTTCTACCGAAGAAAAGAAACATGTAATATCCCATCACGACACCATGTTTGCTAAATTAGGTTTAAAGGGAAACCTAAATCTATGACCAAGTCGCCCAATTGGCAAACCAAGATCCCAATAAACAAAAGATAAGCCCCCAATAAACAAAAGATAAGCCCCCAATAAACAAAAGATAAGCCCCCAATAAACAAAAGTTAAGCCCCCAATAAACAAAAGATAAGCCCCTACCTACCTTGGGCTAAGTATCTTTGATATTACCATGTTATATCCGTCGTAGCTGGGTGCACAATCCCGAGGGTGTCAATCTTCGACTTGGGGTTCCAACCTGCAACCTGTTGATATACTCCATACTTTAAACCCTCTGAGTCACCATTTACGACAACCTTATCTGGGTCAAAATGTTCTCAATCCCCATTGGGTCTCTTTTGAACTTGAATTCCTATCCGACCCTCGGTATTTGTCATGGTGGTTATCTTCAGGTAATCTTGTTACTTGTACGAGGGTTGAGAAAAGGTGACTGCTAATAAATTATTGGCCTCAATTCTCCATAAGGCAGACCTACCAGATTGAGTAATCCTTGATTGGGTCCGTAGGGACACCTGAGTTTATGTCTTAGGTAGTCATTCTCGTGTTAAACCCCTCTGTTATTCTCTTTGGGTATCTCCTTACTTTAACCAAGTTCATACCAGAGGTCTATTTCAGTCTAGGGCATACTATAAGTTATCGTGATTAGTCATTTCTCCTAGTGGGTTGAGTCTAACTCATTGACTGAAGAATTATAAGATGAGATCTTCGCAGCCTAAAGTGCTCCCTACTGGAGGCAGGGTTTGCCGCAGGCTACAAAGAATAATTCCAATTGTTATCTAGCATACAAATGGAATGAATGGAAGAGATAAAGTGGACTTTTACATGTGATTTCCCCCATATGGGCACACCACTGCTTCCACTGCTTAGTTTGTCCCCAAACTAAACTCATGCGGGGGTGACCCAGGGGTTGTGGACTGCTACTTTTCGATCCAGGTCCCTCTAATACAACTTGTAAGACCCCCCCCCCCCTTTTTTCTTTTTAAAACACCGGGGTCTTAGGCCCAGAACCGTCGCTTTGCGGAGACACCTTCGCACCCGGGAAGGTCAACACTACAAAACGCCGATCCTGCCGGCCAAATCGATCACAACTGTAGCAAAATAGTAAAGCAAGTCCACAGAAATCACATATATATGTAAATATTCTTCACGAAGGGAGTGTCCACAGATATACAAAATACTAAAATCAAGGGCTCATGCCCAGTACATCATGTCCACACTACAAATATCTCAACGCGGAAGCAAACTAATATAACTACTAGTAGCGATCAGGACTCACAGTCCTTGCAGTCTGAACTCCGGAACTAAACTGCCCGATCTCCAAGCGTGCCGACCTCTGGGGCTGCTCCTCCATGCTGGGCTCCACGGTCCCCTAAAATGATGTGGTTCGAAAATCGTTAGTCTAAAAGACTAAGTCCTATCATCCTCCGCCCCTTCCCCCATGACCCCTAGGCACTGAGCGGAGAGGAAGAAAGGGGAAGACTTGAAGGTGGAGAGTAATCAAGAATCAGATGGCAGCGGACCTATACTAGCAATTTTTATAGTACATGTGGCAGTAAAGCATAGTATGAAAACTAACCTTAACTTATTCGGAACATATAAGCAAGGGATCTTCTACAGGGCTCCCATCGTATAAAAAGTCCCATACCAATTTATACGTTGGGGTGTCGGTTAATAACAACATTATATATATAAAGAATTTAACCTTTAATTTATAAACTTGCCCACACAAGCTTATAGACTAAGGGGTCGTTTTGCGGGTCATAAGGTATAAGCATCCCATTCCACTTATACCTTAGGTGTTAGGGGTTAATTGAATCGATTATGCTATGACATGCAAGTGGGTATGATGGAACATGCAAGTGCAACACACATACCCGACTCTGTGCACACAAACCTTTAGTTCCCCCTTTTTTGAGTCGTAACCTCCCAGGATACCTCTGTAGTGGCAGACGGAAGCAGTGGGTTGGGACTTGCCCACCTCTAAACCAGTAAAGCACTACCGGTCAGACCTATCGTACGCCTCAACGCTTGGTGCACGAAGCGGACTCCTGCGTACTCTTGCCGGCTGGCGCACCGGACTTCTGTTGGCGAAGTGCTAACCACACTTGTTGAGTCAGCGTATTGGCGTCGGTGCATCGACCCTCTAATACCAATGACCCACCACATTAATTTTCTTTCCTTTTATGCACATGCAAATTTAACGTATCAGTACCGAGCCAAAGCTCCCCGGACCATCCCGTCCGTCACAAACATCAACCGAGCCAAAGCTCGCCGGACCATCCTGTCCGTTACAATCCTCAACCGAGCCAAAGCTCGTCGGGCCATCCTGCCCTTTTCCACAAATATCAACCGAGTCAAACCAACTTCCCGAGACACCGGGAGTGTGTGAAAGTGAACCCCTAATTATTCTAGTTGCTTTTTAAGATTTATCACTTCTACAGTTTACGTTAGCCCAGGACTGCCCAAGGTATACCTCGTGAAGGGCTCTCGAAAGCACTAGGAACTACGATAGGATTACTCCCAAAGCTCTCTTTCGCATGGCACTTACTATTTTTGGTTGCTACCCGATTTCCCGACCCTTAATTTAACTTCACTGAATTTAGTCCTAGTGCATTAAACACTTTCTCCCTACGGAAATGATGATCTTTCGTCGATCCCGAGCACCACCTAACAATAGCCAGTCCAACACTCATCCCATTTTACTACCAATAATGAACTTATTTTTAACAATCCAAACCAGCATAAGACATGCATCAAATTATACTCCAACATGATTTCTGTAGTTTTTACTATATGTAGACCACTTAAACTATACGACTCGTAAAATGGGAGGTACATCAAATAATCATCCAGTACCCCTATGATAATTACTAGAGGGCTATAATGACATTTTTAGCATAAATCCAGAAATTCATAATCTTTCCTAATTTGTCTGATAATTTATTTATTTATTCTAGTAGCCAAAAAGTCCAAGTTTGAACATGAAGTACCAATTTCAGACAAGATAATATTCCTCCAAATTTTTGTTAAATAAAATATTGAAAGTTCACCTAGTGTCAACTATCTTCACCTATGGGGGGGGGAATAGGTGACATGCAGCGTTTTTGCGGAATTTAAAATTGTACCTGCACAATAGAAATAAACAGCACATCACACAGAAAACACAAGCTATTTATAGTGGTTCCCCGATTTGGGTACATCCACTTTCCCCCTTTGACCTATCTCCCAACACGGGACGACTCGGTCTTTTCTCCAACAGGATTGAAATCCAATCCTTGCACTATCGGAAGGAACCCTTCCACACGTAGGAGTCAACACTCCCACAACACGGGTTGCACCCAACCCTTACAACACGGAACCACCGTTCCTTTACAACAAGAATAAAATAGAATGTACAAAAGATACAAACTACGTTTGGAGACAAAGGTGTCCCTCTTTGTTGAAGACGTGTTCTTGAAGTCCACAAAGAGTCCACAACCCTAGATCTCTCTTGGAGAGGATCTCCCCGGAACCGGCGGCGGCAAGATGAGCGGCGGCTAGGTTCACGGGATCGGCGGCAACAACGATGTGCGGCTGCTATTGTTTAGAGATCCAAACTTCGTAGCGAAGCTAGCTAGGTCTACAACCGGTCACACGAGGATCGGTCGTCTCGATCGATTCAGACGGGGAAGTTTTCCCGATCAACAAATCGAGAGACAAGGGATCTCTGGATAGACGCGTGAGACTCTAAGCTTGGCTAAGCTTCTGTCGCCGGAAGATCAGGAAGAAATCTCGATCAAAAACAGCGACCAACTTGCTCGAGCGACGACGGCGGCGGCGGAGCGGAACTCGCGATTTTAGGTTAAGATGGATCAGCTTTATTTCTGTGTGTTCGTGTATACTGTTCAAAAATACCCTGTATTTATACTGTAGACAACTGCAATATGACCATTGTGGGACGCACAAGAAGAATCCCTAAATCCCGTTCCAGAACATTGACAGCGGCAGACTCCGGTTCAGGAATTTCCAGAAAAATTGCCAAGTCAAAATCGGCGAGAATCGAAAGTGAATCTCGTCGAGTCGTCGAGAATCAAAGGTGATTCTCGACGATTCGGCGAGAATCAAAGATAATTCTCATCGAATTTGACTTGGTTGCATGCACTGATTTAGCCGGGTCGAGACGGCGAGAATCAGCCAGTGATTCTCGACGATTCGGCGAGATTCTAGTGATTCTCGCCGAATCGGCAGTGATTCTTGCCGAATCGGCGAGAATCACTTGGTGATTCTCGTCGATTCTTACTTAGAATCAGAGTTGCTTGCTTTGAAGTGTAGTTGGATCGAGTCGGCGGGAATAAGCCACTTATTCTCGGTGATTCGGCGAGAATCACTAGTGATTCTTGCCGAATCGGCGAGAATCACTTGGCGATTCTCGCCGATTTACACTTAGTCGAATTTTCGTCTTTCCACCCATGATGTGCTCCTTGACCCATCCTTGCTCCTTGTCTACTCTTGCAAGATCACGGCCCTGTACTTGAAAGTAAGTGTAATCCAATAGAGAGAGTACACGTAGGCCAACACACTGATCTGCTCAACGAGGGATTACGTCGTGCAGACCCGTGTATATTGACCTACTGCACCCTGACATTGGTGTGCACTTAGCGTGGAATAAATGCAAGCACAACTTGAGATAATTTGTCAAAAACATTGCCTATTTACCTTAACTTGATCAGGGGCTTCTTCAAATCAGGTACGTTGTGGATACAATAGCCAACAATCTCCCCCTATTTGAAGAAGCCTAAACCCTACAAGCTGAGGTGAATAAAGCGTATAGGAATGAAAATCATAAACTTGAAATTGAGTTGAGTGAGTTAGAGTTATTCACCAATACCAATTTCTTGGGAGAAAGCTTGGAGCCACCTTAGCCTTAGCCGAGAGGGTAATCTCCCCCTTTTCGGCTTCTACAAATCGGGGTCGGTAGCATTTGACCCCTTGCTCCGCCTCAGTTCTTGCACCTGTGCTCATACTTGAGTACCTTGCTCCCCCTCAGTTCTTGCACGAGCCTGAAGCTACTGTAGCCTTCATTCCTCATAATTTAGCATCCCCAATTCAGTTTTGAAAAGACTGAACTTGGCCTCGTCTAAGGGCTTTGTGAATATATCCGCAATCTGCTTGTCCGTGGGGACATAACAGAGAGAGATGTCCTTGTTCTCCACGTGCTCCCGAATGAAGTGGTAGCGCACTTCAATATGCTTCATTCTGCTGTGCGAAACCGGATTGTTGGCAATTGCAATTGCACTGGAGGAGTCGCAGTACATTGGTATTTCCTTGAACTGAAGGTCGTAGTCGGCTAACTGGTTTCTGATCCATAGGAGTTGTGCGCAACAGCTGCCTGCCGAGATGTACTCAGACTCTGCTGTGGAGGTTGCAACACAATTCTGTTTCTTGCTGTTCCATGAGATAAGCCTCCTGCCGAGGAATTGACACGTCCCGGAGGTGCTTTTCCTGTCATCCATACTCCCTGCAAAATCAGCATCTGAAAAACCTATTAGCTCGACATCATTGTTTCTCGGGTACCACAAGCCAAGATTGGGAGTATCTTTAAGGTATCTTAGAATTCGCTTTGCAGCGACATAGTGAGATTCCTTAGTGTTCACCTGATATCTGGCACGGACACATGTGGAGAACATGATATCCGGTCTACTGGCAGTAAGGTAGAGCAGGGATCCAATGATGCTTCTGTATTTGGTTTCATCGAAAGGTTTACCTTTCTCATCCTTATCCAGAGACATAGCGGATCCCATTGGAGTCCTCATAGAGGTTGCATTCTCCATACCGAATTTCTTAAGGAGTTCATTTGTGAACTTCGTCTGAGAGATGAAGATTCCTCCTCAGACTGATTCACTTGAAGTCCCAAGAAATACTTGAGCTCTCCCATACTGCTCATTTCAAACTTTCCTTGCATAAGTTTAGAAAACTTTTTGCATAGATTGTTGTCCGTTGAACCGAATATAATGTCATCGACATAGATTTGCACCAGCAAGATCTTGCCTTTGACTTCCCTGAGAAATAATGTTTTATCTATTTTACCTCTAGAGAACTTGTTCTCAAGAAGAAAACTAGATAAAGTCTCATACCAAGCTCGTGGAGCTTGTTTTAAACCATATAGAGCTTTATTGAGAAAATACACATGATTGGGATAAGTAGGATTGACAAAACCTGGGGATTGAGCGACGTATACTTCCTCTTTCAGGTCTCCGTTCAGGAATGCTGATTTCACATCCATTTAATAGACTATGAATCCTTTGTGCGAAGCATACGCCAGGAACAATCTGATTGCCTCGAGCCTTGCTACTGGTGCGAAGGTCTGGTCGAAGTCAATCCCCTCCTCCTGTCTTTAACCTTGAGCTACCAGCCTTGTCTTGTTCTTTATGATGACACCATGTTCATCCAGCTTGTTTCTGAAGATCCACTTGGTGCCAATCACATTTTGCTTGTAAGGTCTGGGAACTAGCATCCAAACGTTGCAACGTTTGAATTGATGTAGTTCATCTTGCATGGCCAGAATCCATGCTGCATCTTTTTCGCCTCGTCAAACTTCTTTGGCTCAACCTGTGACAGGAAGCTAAGATGCAATACTTCGTTAATAGTACCTCTTCGAGTTCTGACACCGACACGAGGATCTCCGATGATCTGATCTCTAGGATGATCCCTCACGTGCCGGAGCTCTAGAAGTCTAGCGTCTGGAGCTTCGATTACTTCTTGGGCTTCTCCTTCTTCTAAGAGATTTGTTCCATTTTGATCTTCAATATTTCCAGATGACGTGGAGGTGGAAACTTTGACGTACTTAGGAGTGTCATCTTTAGCGGTCTCATCCAGACTCAGCTGTTCAAGTCGTGCACCTACATCTTCAAGAATACCACTGGAAGAATTGCTGTTAAGCAAACTTCCTTCATCAAATACAACATTTATTGATTCTTCTACCACTAGGGTTTTCTTATTGAAGACCCTATATGCCCGACTGTGGGAACTATACCCCATGAATATGCCTTCGAAGCATTTTTCACCAAATTTAGTACGCGGGTACTTCCCGTTATTCAGTACATAACATCTGCAACCAAAAATCCTCAAGTAGGACATGGTTGGTTTCCTGCCTTTCAGTAGCTCGTAAGGCGTCTTACGATGATGCTTGTTGATCAATGCTCGGTTTTGTACATGACAAGCTGTATTGACAGCCTCTGCCCAGAAGTATTCTGGGAGAGAAGCGTCTTTAAACATTATCGTGCAGGCTTCGATGAGAGTTCTATTTCTCCTCTCCGCAACTCCATTTTACTGAGGAGTACGCGGGGAGGAAAACTCATGTAAGATACCTTGTTCTTCACAAAACTCTGTCACAGCACCAGATTCGAATTCTGTTCCATGGTCACTTCTGATTTTGACCACTGAGCAGTTAAATTCGTTCTGAACCTGCTTGACAAAACTAGTGAAGATGTCAAACGTATCTGACTTTCGTTTCAAAAAGAACACCCATGTAAACCGAGAATGATCATCAACTATCACTAGCGTATAGGACTTGCCTCCCAAGCTATAAACTTGCATTGGACCAAACAATTCCATATGTAAAAGGTAAAGATATCTGGAAGAGTCTTTGTCTGCAATGCTCTTAAAGGTAGCTCGAGTCTGTTTGCCCATCTGGCATGCAGGACAGGGACTATCTTTGATGCACTTGATACTGGGAGCATCCCTTACTAAGTTCTTAGAAAACATCATACTAATTGTCTTGAAATTAATATGTGCCAATCTATTATTCCATTGATCACAAAGAGATGCACTGCCAGTTGCCACAAGGCATACGGGGGCAGATGAATCTACACTGAGAAAATCTAAGCAGAAGATATTTCTGCTCCTAATGCCTGATAATACAGTCTCAGAAGAGGTACGTGAAATTATCAGACATTTATCCTTGTAGAACTTAACGTCATAACCTTTGTCACATAACTGACTTACACTGATCAGGTTATGGTTTAACCCTTCAACATAAGCCACGTCGGTGATAGAGATTATACCGTTGGAAATCATACCGTAACCTCTGGTGACTCCTTGATCTGACCCTCCAAAGATGACTTTGGGTCCATTCTCGACTGGAGTGTAATCACGCAGCAGGCTTCTTGTCCCAGTCATATGCCGGGAGCATCCACTGTCCAAATACCAGATCGGCGTTTTGGTGGCCTTTGGACATTCCTGCAAAACATAATTAATTTTCCTTAGGAACCCAATCGAACTTGGGTCCTAGATTCCTGGTTAGCCTACTCCCCCTCGGTTGGTTAACCCTACGAGTGGTCGGCCTCGCATTGCTAACATAGGGAGTCTCGTAATACCTTGGATTAAACCAACAATCCACGGCAAAGTGACCGACTTTGCCACATCACCAACAGTCGAATCTGTTGTACCTCTTCCTAGGCTCCTCCCTTACCCTGGGAATGGTGGGTACAGCTGGGGCCTTGGATCTGGAGGTGGAGGGCTCATGGTGACAGCAGTCACATGACTTCGTCACCTTCTGTATAACAGGCTTGGCTTTTGGTGCCTGCTTTCCATTATGGCTGCTAGAGAATTGACCATAATTTCCCATGTGGATTTCCTCATAAGGTGCCTTGAGGGCACTCTCACCGAAGTTCCGGGGAAAGGTCCAACCATCATATCGGCTCTTTGGCTTTGCAACCAAGGGCCGGAAATGATGACCAAAGGTTGATTCAAAGTCATGTTGGTTGCAAGGAAAGCTAGGCTTTCTGAACGCAACAGGACTGAGCAGAGCCTTTCCCTTTTCATCAGCAGAGGCCTTCTTGGCGGCCTTATTCTTCCTCTGGTTCCTGTTTCTCCTGGATGAGGAACCAGATACCCCTACATGCCCCAAGCCAGCTCCTTTGGCCTCAGTAGAGAAGGTATCAACAACTGGAAGAACTGTTTTTGGCATAGAGAAGCTCTTGACGATCTTCCTTTCTGCCGCAAGTTGTTCTTCCAACTTGTCGACTTCCTCCTGCTTAAGATCAAGGAGCTTAAGAGACTCTGAATGCTTAGAAGTCAGGTCAAGGTGCTCCTGTCGGAGAGAAATCAAACTAGTGACTTCTTCCCTTAGGGATACACATTCACCCTTAAGGAATTTCACTTCCTTTTTCTCAGCTTTCAGCCCCTTACGGCACTCCTCGAAAGTGTTGAGCAGAAGCTCATACTTCTCGAGGAGCTCCGCTTCACGGGCCGAAGGGCTATCCTCAGGTTCATCATCCTGAGACTCAGGATCAGAGTCAGAGTCGGAGAGAGGAGTGTGAGATTTTACCTTCCCAGTAAATGGGGGGCATTCTCCTTCTGAGTCGGAGCGACCCACCAGCCCGAAGTAGGCTTCCTTATCATCACTGGAGTCTGAGGAATCAGACTCACTCAGTGTCTTTGGCCTTTTGGCAATGTAGCTCCGCTCTTTCTTCTTATCTCTCGAAGATTTGTGCTCCTCTTCTTTCCCTTTTTCTCTCTTGCCTTGATAGCAGTCGGCCCGACGTGTCCTGGCTTATTGCATCCAAAGCAAATAATGTCAGAGGTGCGATGTTTGTTCGGTTTAGAAGCATACCTGTCAGAAGAATAATTTTTCTTCTGATGCCTGGAGGAGGAGCCGTCTCTCTTTCTTTGATTCCTCATCTTGAGGAACTTCTTGAACTCTCGAGTGATGAGGGAGAAATCCTCCTCCGACAGCTCTGAGCTGGAGGAGCATGGCTCGGAGTCCTACTCCTCATCCTTTTTCCTGGCACGGTATGAAACCGCACCCTTGCCTTTTCTGGAGTGACTGGCTTTTAGAGCCACAGTCTTTTCTTTGGCTGCAGCCTTCTCTGCTTCTTCTTCTGCTTTCCTGGTGTTCAGCTGAAGCTCATAGGACATCAGCTTCCCAAACATAATCTGCGGGTCAGTTTCAGCTAGCCTGCCAAACTCTCGGATGGCGCAGATCTTTGTGTCCCATTCCTTAGTAAGGGACCTAAGGAATTTATCATTGAGTTCACCATTAGTGAACACTCTTTCGTATCCTTTGAGGGCGTTAACAATCTTGAGGAAGTTCTCGTAGGTGACTCTGATCTCTTCCTTAGGCCCTTGTCTAAAGGCCTCATATTTCTGGTTCAAGAGGGATCTCCGATCATCCCTCACTTCATCAGTGCCCTCCATTAGGATGATCAGGCCATGCCAGATCTCCTGAGCTGTCCTGTAGTTGCATAAGTTCTGTATCATTGAGTCATCAATCGCGCTGACCAGAATGTTCTGCGTCTTCTTGTCAATTCCAACTAGCACCATCTCGTCCTTGTCCATTTCAGAAAGTTTCTTTGGCACTTTCTGGGTAGGATCAATGGTGGAGGCCTTAGTGGGGACATAAGGTCCCTCCTCCACGATCATGAAGAGTCGAGGATCAACAGCTTCCATATAGAACCTGATCCTTTCCTTCCAGATAGGAAAGTTGAGCCTGGTGCACACTGGGATCTTACCTATGTACTTGAGCCCGTCCATAGTAGATGTTTGTCTTCTTCTTGACACTAGTGGCAGGATTCTACTCAAGGTGTGAACCTTTTTGATGAGTAACCTGGCTCTAATACCACTTGAAAGTTCACCTAGTGTCAACTATCTTCACCTATGAGGGGGGGAATAGGTGACATGCAGCGTTTTTGCGGAATTTAAAATTATACCTGCACAATAGAAATAAACAGCACAGCACACAGAAAACACAAGCTATTTATAGTGGTTCCCCGATTTGGGTACATCCACTTTCCCCCTTCGACCTATCTCCCAACACGGGACGACTCGGTCTCTTCTCCAACAGGATTGAAATCCAATCCTTGCACTATCGGAAGGAACCCTTCCACACGTAGGAGTCAACACTCCCACAACACGGGTTGCACCCAACCCTTACAACACGGAACCACCGTTCCTTCACAACAAGAATAAAATAGAATGTACAAAAGATACAAACTATGTTTGGAGACAAAGGTGTCCCTCTTTGTTGACGACGTGTTCTTGAAGTCCACAAAGAGTCCACAACCCTAGATCTCTCTTGGAGAGGATCTCCCCGGAACCGGCGGCGGCAAGATGGGCGGCGGCTAGTTCACGGGATCGGCGGCAACAACGATGTGCGGCTGCTGTTGTTTAGAGATCCAAACTTCGTAGCGAAGCTAGCTAGGTCTACCAACGATCACACGAGTATCAGTCGTCTCGATCGATTCGGACGGGGAAGTTTTCCCGATCAACAAATCGAGAGACAAGAGATCTCTGGATAGACGCGTGAGACTCTAAGCTTGGCTAAGCTTCTGTCGCCGGAAGATCAGGAAGAAATCTCGATCAAAAATGGCGACCAACTTGCTCAAGCGACGACGGCGGCGGCGGAGCGGAACTCGCGATTTTAGGTTAAGATGGCTCAGCTTTCTTTCTGTGTGTTCGTGTATACTGTTCAAAAATACCCTGTATTTATACTGTAGACAACTGCAATATGACCGTTGTGGGACCCACAAGAAGAATCCCTAAATCCCGGTCCAGAACATTGACAGCGGCAGACTCCGGTTCAGGAATTTCCAGAAAAATTGCCAAGTCAAAATCGGCGAGAATCGAAAGTGAATCTCGTCGAGTCGTCGAGAATCAAAGGTGATTCTCGACGATTCGGCGAGAATCAAAGATGATTCTCATCGAATTTGACTTGGTTGCATGCACTGATTTAGCCGGGTTGATACGGCGAGAATCAGCCAGTGATTCTCGACGATTCGGCGAGAATCACTAGTGATTCTCGTCGATTCTTACTTAGAATCAGAGTTGCTTGCTTCGAAGTGTAGTTGGATCGAGTCGGCGGTAATAAGCCACTGATTCTCGGCGATTCGATGAGAATCACTAGTGATTCTCGCCGAATCGGCGAGAATCACTTGGCGATTCTCGCCGATTTACACTTAGTCGAATTTTCGTCTTTCCACCCATGATGAGCTCCTTGACCCATTCTTGCTCCTTGTCTGCTCTTGCAAGATCACAGCCCTGTACTTGAAAGTAAGTGCACTCCAATAGAGAGAGTACACGTAGGCCAACACACTGATCTGCTCAACGAGGGATTACGTCGTGCAGACCCGTGTATATTGACCTACTGCACCCTGACATGGGTGTGCACTTAGTGTGGAATAACTGCAAGCACAACTTGAGATAATTTGTCAAAAACATTGTCTATTTACCTTAGCTTGATCAGGGGCTTTTCAAATCAGGTACTTTGTGGATACAATACCCAACAAATATGAATATATAACACAAAATCCCAAGTCTCAGAATTTTCCAGTGAAGTTTAACCCCTTAATTTTAATTTCAAATATATCTCACAATAAGTCATTTTAAAAGATTTTACAGCAATAATGCCTCCAAAAATTCAGAGAAAATTCAACGATGGTTATGATGGCATATAAATAATCTAGATCAAGTTTCATAATTTATCATTTAATAATAAGGATATACTTGATTTTCTCATGAAATTCCAAGTTTATGGGTTAATGAACAAAGTATACTAATTATCCATCAACAAATTCCAAATAAATTTCCACATGATAATGATGAACTAGGAACAATATGTATCAAGTTTCATAATTGTTCAACAAGTATTGCTCTGTAAGAATTATTTAGAATGTAACCCAAGTAATGCACTTGAGAAGTAGATGTCCTAATTATGTATCCAAAAATTCTATAAAACATCCAATATGATCAATATGGTCTAAAACTCTCTTCCAAATTTGCATGACCTTTCAATGGGCAGTGAGATCATAATAGTCAAATTATTAATTAGGGCAATCACATGGGTTACAAATGAAGTGCTATAAATATTGATCCAAAATTACCAAATAAATTATCAGAGGCTCAATATATCCTTATTCCCACACTACCCAAATTTCATTATATTTCAAGGAGTTTAGCTAACCTAAACTATTACTAGAAGTTTTATGACCTAAGCTAGGGTTAGGGATTTGTGGGCCCTACCCTTTTTAAAATTCTTGAAGATTTTTACCAGAGGGTTTTATATACCAGAGGACCCTCCATAAAAAATTTTAAGTTCATCCAAGGTGTTTAGAACTTATGCCCTTCACAAGGCACAAATGTCCTTCCTTAGGGTTTATCTTAGGAACATAGGGCAAATCATTTCCACTCTACCCCAAATTCCATGAGGAGGTGCTAAATGCCATACCACGTCAGTGGCCCAAAGTTCAGGCTCTATTGAGGTGATTTGGTCACTCAAAATCAAAAGTGCACTTTTTGACCAAAATACCCTTATTAAGGTAAAGTTATGGTTGGGTCAATTCCTATTCAAAACACATCCAAATTAGGTGAAACTTTATACAGATACATAACATGAGGCCAGGGACCACTCACCAAAATTTGGGAGGGTTTGGAGGAAATTAGGCCACCTAATTAAATTATCCTAGAGAAATTAAATAATTTCAAAACCTATAGCAAACGTGTCCCCAAAAATTCCCATTTTTAAGCAGCACCTAGATATGGTTCAGGGGAACTCTCTGCCAAACGTTCAACTCATTTGGGCCCAAGATAGAGTGTGGGCACTCAATTGAATATCTGCCTAGCCCTATGCGTAGGCCCCACCAAAATGGGTGCCCTGGTCAGACCAGGCACCCAAATTGGTCCAAACCACTTGTAAAATAAACTAGACCCAAGGGACTACAAATCCTATGTTGATCATTTCCTCATACAGAGCCTCTAACTATTTTTAAATATTAAATACATTAATTATATAAGGTGTGACAGAAATCAAATGAGAATATATGAAGCCTATAGTTTAATTCATCCCCTGCACGAATCTTGGCACATGGATAGACAGCATCCAGTCACCTCCTTCCTCCAGCCGATTGTCCAGATTGATCCCACCGGGAGCACTTTCCAGACGCTGCCGCCGGCGATCCGACCACCTCCGCGGCCGGCCACCGCCACCACCACCTCCGTTGAGGTGGTGGCCGTCGCTAGGCGGCGGCTTGGCCGCCGGACGGCCGTTTTCGGCGAACCCGACAACTGGATTTCTTTGGAAAATCCATGAAAATGCCGAATTGGATCGTGTTCAATTGAGCCCGAACCTTGGACCTATTGATTGCTATGATCTATACATGAGAGAAGGAGTGGAGGAGGACCTTTTTGGTGGCTTGAATCCTTGCCGATCGCCGGGATGCCATTTTTGGTGGTGGTGGTGGTCGGATTTCTACAACAACACTATGAAACACCTTGGCTCCTTCGGGTAAGGGGTGGGACTGACTCCTTGGAGTCCAGTGAAGCTTTTAAAATGAAGAGAAGGGGTGTTAGGTGACTGGAAATGCATTTGCCATTATTGGCTCTTGGTCAAGCTTGGCAGCCATGGTAGGTAGGGGGAAAAACGTGGCTCAAACCAATCAATGGGTAGCTGGTTGCACTCCTCTGGTCTTAGGGAATTGAATGGGAGGTTGGGGAAGGTTGGGGAAGGGGAAGGATGAGCCCAAGTCTTCCTCCATTTCTTCTCTTCTCTTTCTCTCTCTTCCCTTTGAAGCACTTTCTCTCTCCCATTCACCAATCTGAATTTTTGACTCCTGCCTAACCCTAAGGCAGCCCACATGTTTATTTCACCCATCCAAGCAAGGTTAGCCCAAGAGAATTGGCCATGAGCTTGAGTTAGCCCATTTGGGCTAGCTTGACCCAAACTTAGGCTAGGGTTGAACTTGGTCAATTTGGTCTTTGAGCTTTCCCCTAATGGGTCCTTGGTGACCCATTGGACTCCCCTAAGACCTAGGTAGGGTTGTATTGGCCCCTTGGAGGTCACTTGACCCTTAGGTAGGGCACTTGACCATTTTAGGGCTAGAGTTGACTTTAGTCAACTTAGCCTTTTTGATTGGTCCCAATGGGTCCTTGGTGACCCATTGGCCTCTCACTAGGGTTATGAAGGTAAGTGTGGGGTCCACTTGGCTTGGGGAAGGTCAGTTGACCATATATAGACCAGTTTGACCTATTTAGGGTCAGAGTTGACTTTGGTCAACTTAACCTCTTGGACTGCCCTTCTTGGGTCCTTAGAGACTCATTGACCTCACTTAGGTCTAGGAAGTACCTGGTAGGGTTAGTTGGGCTTTACTAGGGCTCCTACCCTTAGTTAGGGCACATTGCCCAATTTAGGCCTAAAGTGGTCCTAGGTCAAATTGGCCACCTGTGGTTGACTCCAATGGACCTTTAAGGCTCTAGTGGGCCCTCTAATGGGTTAGTGATGTTGTGGTGGGGTCATGGAGTCATGGTGAAGTCCTAAGGTCAAACCTTAGATTTGGTGGTTGTGTCATAGGCAGACCAAGGTGATCCTCATCTTGGCCTTCTATCTCTTGGCCCATTTCTGGATTCATAGGGTTTTGTCATGACCTAGTCATGGACAAAACTACTCTTAGGGGTCTAGTTGGAAATGGGATGTTACACTAAGTGTCGACACAAGCCTTGGTTGTGTCGAAACAGCTCCTTTGGTGTTGAAACTATTTCTCGACACACCATATGTAGATTGTGTCGACACTAGTTCTGTTGTGTCGACATAGTCACTTCTTTTCTTCACACAAATTGATTCTGCTAAGATTCTGCCATGTGTCGACACAAGTCCTGTGTGTTGACACAGTTGATGTCGACAAAGTCTTTTGTGTGTCGACACTACCTCTATGTGTCGACACAGTTGATGTCGACTAAGCTTTTGTATGCCGACAATGCCCCTGTGTGTCGATACAGTTGATGTCGACTAAGCTTCTGTGTGTCGACACTGCCTCTGTATGTCGACAAAGTTTCTTCAGTTGTCGACACAGCCTTTCCAAGTGTCGACACAATTAACTCCAAGTGTCGACACAGCTTTTCTCCAGTGTCAACACAAGCCTTCATAAGTGTCGACACAGCTTCTTCTAGTGTCGACACATGGACTTAGAAACTTTTTCCTGCATTCTTGCATTTACTTAACCTGCACATATAAACTCAAAATAACATCAAATACACCTTGATGCATATCATTGAGTAAGGTGAGGCTTCTTTAAATCTGGTACACATTTTCCAATGTACCCAACAATCTCCCCCTATTTGGAGAAGTCATAACTCATAGTCAATGATATACACCATTCATAACAAACACATATTATGATGTATAACAATATTATATGACAGGGTAACTTCTAAACAAAATATATATAAAAAGTCATCACAGAATAATAATGCAACCAGAATGAGCATTAATCATGTTTTGTTTCAACTTTCAAAAGTTTCTTTAATAATAGTTTACATAGATTTTTTAACACTAAAGATTACAACGTTGTAAAATCTAGTAAATCTATCCTAAGGTTGCTCTGGCTCCTTGATGACTATGCCTTTGCCTGATTGGATCTTGGCTTGTACTGGAGCATCTGTATCTTCAGCTGGCTTTTTACCCTTCAGATCTTTCTTCTTTTGTTCTTTAGCCCTTATTCTCTGTCTTTAAAAATAATGAAAAGGCTTAGGGAAATATTTGCTAGGCTCCTGAGCATTAGGAGGTAGCTTCCCAGCTTTTGCCTTTCTTCTATACTGTAGAATGGCTTCCTGTCTAGCTTCATGCTTTTTCCATTCTTGCCCGGTGTACCATTTGCCCCTTTCATGGGTCTTGTCATTCACATCCTTCCAAGCAGTCAATATAATATTTCTAGAAGTACGGCCCCACTGCTCAAAATCATGCTTTAATTCAGCCTGTTCTCTGAATCTCTTCTTTGAAAGTTGAGCTTCTTGCTGAGCATCCTTGTCAGGCCCTAACATTTCCACTTTCTCAATAATAATATTTTTATCACCCTTTGGAGGGCTGTACATGGACTGTACTTCTTGGTGAATCATTTCAAAATCTGCTGGAGGGTATACCTGACTCGGCTACATTATCATCATCATAGAGGGGTGGATATCCATTTAGCATTATCTGAGCTAGCTTTGACTAACACTCTCTCCCCGTTTATGACTTCTCTTGCAATATGATCTCTGAGGTCATCTTTCTAAAATCTGATTTGTTCCTCAAGATAATTTACACCATCTTTATAGAATGACTTTAACTTCAGTAGCTGTACAAAAATAATCTTTTGAGATTGCCCAAGTGTTAACCCCTCAGTCCGCAACATCCTATATCTGCCAAGCCCCCCCTTTTCAATACTCGCGGATTCCGTTAGGCAGTCCGCCCAGTCCGGCAAAGCAGCGGTAATCAGCCACCAAGGATGATACCCCAGTGTTGGATTCAATACTTTGTTCGCCAGTGCGCCCTGCCTTTGGACCTCCGGATTCTCTATGATGGCGGACTCAGTATCTCGTTTGCCCAGGCCGCCGTCCTCCAGCAGGATCGCGCCTAGAAGCAGCAGATGGAAGCTCCAGCCCACGAGCCCAGTCCTCCCCTTCTATGCGGACTGGCATGTTCTCTCTTTTTGCTTCCCCTCACCACTGCCAGTTATCCTGTACCCCGGGCAGTCGGTTATTTTAGCCCTGCCCTTTTGGGCAGGCCCCCTATCGTATAAATAGGGGGGAGGTTGTGCACCCAAGGCACGCTGACTCGTGCCCAGGAGCCTACTTGTTAAATGCTGCGTACTCCAATCTTGCGCCTTGCGGACTCCAGCTTGCTCTGCTCTTATCTTCCTTTTTCCTTCACCTGTAACCAAACCTTTCTTCAATCAAGGAAAAGCCCGTCGCAAGAGAGGCATTCAGGCCGTGACGGGCGAAGTATGTTGTTGTCGTGGCTCACGGCCCTGCTTCTTCTTCCTACTCTCGTCCGCTTAGTAGATTGCTACTCGCAGTCTCTCCTTTCCCTTATTTTCCCTTATGCTCGAATCGTTAGCTGGTTGCTGCTCGATCCCCTTTGCGTTTTCCTGCATCAACAGTTAACACGCGGCCTTCAGATTCGAGTGTCATTTCGAATTCAGCGGACAGAAATGTCAGACCGCAGAGCCCGCTCTTCAGACCGCTCCAGTTCTTCAGAGGACTCACCCTGGGATGCAATTGAACAAGCTCTCTTTGAGGCCAAGCAGTCCTGCAGGAAGACTGACCAGCATATCGACACGATCAGCCAAGCCCTGCTTGTCTTAACCCAACGGCTTGCTCCTCAGGCCGCAGCAGAACCAGCAGACTCGCCAGTCTGCCAGACTCCAGCCCGCCGAACTCCGCTTCGGCAATCGCCAACCACTCCTCGGAATCCTGCTCAGTCTGCCGCCCCTCTGTGCCCTCAGGAGGAGCAGTTTGCTTTCAGTAATTTCTTCAGAGAAGCTGCCAGTGATCAAATATTTATTTCATTTTCAGATATGAAAATATAGTTTTTTTTAATATAATTTGTTTGCTAATTTTTGTAGGGCATATTATTTACCCGTCTGAGCCCTATAACGGATGCAGAAAACTGAGAAAGATGTCAGAGATATGGGCGTCAGGTGAAGATTGTGGAGGGCGCGATGGTAGAGATGCGACATGATATGGGAGAGATGCAGCATGATATAAGAGTGATGCGGCATAACATGGATAAAGTGAGTAATAAGATTCAATTTTAATTTCACTTTAATTATAAGAAGAAATTGTCTTTCTCATACTATAAAATCATGGATCATATGCCAGTAGAAAGCATGCGCTGCAAATAGCAGCTGTGTTGACATGAAGAATTGAACTGCCTAACTCCTCTGTAACTGCGCTGAGATATCACCAAATTCATTAACTTGTTTCCATCATTTTAGATTTTCATCTCCTACAAATGTTTTCGGTACAACACCTATAACAAAACCTTCTTTGTTTGGAGGTAAACACAACGCCATGCTTCTTTTTTGAAATCATTCTACTACATAGAGGGGTGGATATCCATTTAGCATTATCTGAGCTAGCTTTGACTAACACTCTCTCCCCCTTTATGACTTCTCTTGCAATATGATCTCTGAGGTCATCTTTCTAAAATCTGATTTGTTCATCAAGATAATTTACACCATCTTTATAGAATGACTTTAACTTCAGTAGCTGTACAAAAATAATCTTTTGAGATTGCCCAAGTGTTAACCCCTCAGTCCGCAACATCCTATATCTGCCAAGCCCCCCTTTTTCAATACTCGCGGACTCCGTTAGGCAGTCCGCCCAGTCCGGCAAAGCAGCGGTAATCGGCCACCAAGGATGATACCCCAGTGTTGGATTCAATACTTTGTTCGCCAGTGCGCCCTGCCTTTGGACCTCCGGATTCTCTATGATGGCGGACTCAGTATCTCGTCCGCCCAGGCCGCCGTCCTCCAGCAGGATCGCACCTAGCAGCAGCAGATGGAAGCTCCAGCCCACGAGCCCAGTCCTCCCCTTCTGCGCGGACTGGCGTGTTCTCTCTTTTTGCTTCCCCTCACCACTGTCGGTTATCCTGTACCCCGGGCAGTCGGTTATTTTAGCCCTGCCCTTTTGGGCAGGCCCCCTATCCTATAAATAGGGGGGAGGTTGTGCACCCAAGGCACGCTGACTCGTGCCCAGGAGCCTACTTGTTAAATGCTGTGTACTCGAATCTTGCGCCTTGTGGACTCCAGCTTGCTCTGCCCTTATCTTCCTTTTTCCTTCACTTGTAACCAAACCTTTCTTCAATCAAGGAAAAGCTCGTCGCAAGAGAGGCATTCAGGCCGCGACGGGCGAAGTATGTTGTTGCCGTGGCTCACGGCCCTGCTTCTTCTTCCTACTCTCGTCCGCTTAGTAGATTGCTACTCGCAGTCTCTCCTTTCCCTTATTTTCCCTTATGCTCGAACCGTTAGCTTGTTGCTGCTCGATCCCCAATGCGTTTTCGTGCATCAATAGTTAACACGCGGCCTTCAGATTCGAGTGTCATTTCGAATTCAGCGGACAAAAATGTCAGACCGCAGAGCCCGCTCTTCAGACCGCTCCAGTTCTTCAGAGGACTCACCCTGGGATGCAATTGAACAAGCTCTCTTTGAGGCCAAGCTGTCTCGCAGGAAGACTGACCAGCATATCGACACGATAAGCCAAGCCCTGCTTGTCTTAACCCAACGGCTTGCTCCTCAGGCCGCAGCAGAACCAGCGGACTCGCCAGTCCGCCAGACTCCAGCCCGCCGAACTCCGCTTCGGCAATCGCCAGCCACTCCTCGGAATCCTGCTCAGTCTGCCGCCCCTCTGTGCCCTCAGGAGAAGCAGTTTGCTTTCAGTAATTTCTTCAGAGAAGCTGCTAGGGGAACTCCTACCCGCCAGCTTCATTTTACTTATCGCCAGTCCGCCGAGCCCGCAGACTCCCCGGCTTTAGTCTGCCCCTTCTACCCTGCTAAGTTCGAGACATCGTCTCCCTTCGTTGATTGAATCCGATGGGAGTCGGCTCCGAACAACTTCAGAGAGAATCGCCTTCCCTTCTATTCAGGAGAGACTAATACAGTCTCTCACCTCCAAGCATTGGAAGGGCAGTTGCTTAGAGATGCCCCTCAGATGCCATCAAGTGCAAACTCCTGGTAACCACTCTCGAAGGACAGACGAGAGAGTGGTTCTATGAGCTGCCTGCGGTCACAATCTCTTCTTTCGCTGAGCTCTGCAGCGAGTTGTTGCTGAGGTTTGCTACCTCCAGAAAGTGGAAGGATGGGCCAGCTGCCCTCTTTGAAATCAAGTAAAGGGACAACGAGTCAGTGGCGCGATTCATTGATCGCTTTCAAAAAGAGATCCAAGGGGTAAGGAATGTGAACCCCGATTATTACAAGGTCGCCTTGATCCATGGCCTCCGGGAAGGCCCCCTGAAGTTTAAAGCAACAACCAAGGCACCTGAGACTTATCAAGAGCTGATCGTCATGGTGAATCGCTTCATAGAAGGAGAGAACGCCAATCCTACCTATGTTTCATCCCTGACAGCTAAGGCTGAAGGAAGGGATGCCTCCGATTCTTCCTCTCACAGCAAGCCCCCTCTCCCAGACTTCCAGCCTCCTTCTCAAAGAGGCCGGAACTTCCGTCATAAGAAACCTTTCCTTGGCCATCAACAGTTTCACGAGCAGAGACTGTCGTTGGCCGCCGCTCCCGCCATTCCATTGCAAGCTCTTCCTATCCTCCAACAAGCAGCCTTGCCTGCTCCAATCCGATCTGATGTAAGCACCATGGAGGATATTGCGGATTTGGACCTTGAATAAGTCATCCAGATTTTGCAAAAGAGATCAGACGAAAAGAAGTAAGAGCCTCAGAGAGTGTGGAGGCCAAGGAACAGTACACAGTATTGCCAGTTCCATAAAGAGAAGGTCCACTTGACCGAGGATTGCAAGGTCCTTCGCATGCTGATAGAGAAGCTGCTTGCCGCGAGCAAGATTGACCAGACCAAGAAGGACTCTTCATCTTCAAAGCCGTCCACCTCCAAAGGCAATGAGGTAGCTGAAGCATATCAAGAATGCGTGGATGTAGAGGACGAAGGCCGTCTGGGGCCGATCAACGTCCCGGTTGAGTGCTTTGACGTAAATGATGAAGGGGTTCTGGGACGCCTCTTCTTTATCCATGGTGGAGCAGGGACCGAGTCTACTCGGAAATCTTCAATCTCTAGGGTCACTAGGGCAGAGTTGGCCTCTTCTTCTTCCGTTGCTCCTCCAAGTGAGGTTGTCACCTTTGGTCCAGTAGATCTACCCCAAACAGCCAATCTGTTCGATGATGCAGCTGTAATTCAAGATGTGATTGAGGACTTCACAGTTGATAGAATTCTTGTTGACTTCGGAAGCTCGGTCAACCTCCTGTTCAAGTCTACCTTTGAGGCCCTGAGTACTGGAAAGCCTCTGCTTTCCACCGAAGGGCCACTCTATGGTTTCTCAGGAGAGAGAAAAGAAGTGTAAGGTAGTGTCATTCTGCCCGTGAAGCTTGGAGGGGCAACTAAGCAAGTACAATTCATAGTGGTTGATGCTCCCAGCAGCTATCATTCCATCTTTGGCAGGACACTACTGCACAAGTATCAAGCGGTGGTTTAAACTTACCACCTTGCCATCAAGTTCTTTGCAGATGGGAGAATGTGCCGGGTCAGGAGTGACCCAAGGAGAGCAAGGGAGTGCTACGTTCTCACTGTCAACATGGTTGAAGCTAGTCCTTCCCTTACTCCAGCAGCAGCTACAGAAGCCTCTCCTAATTCAGAAGCTGATGCTGATGAAGGTGCTCACCTGGAACTTGCCCAGGTGATGCAAGGAGTCCCCATTGCTAAGGGGGGGGGGGAGAGGAAGCTCTCCATCAACTCGGAGCTGCCAGAAGATCAAAAAGCCGAGCTGATCTCCTGTCTGCTGAGGAACATGGATGTCTTTTCCTGGTCAGCAGAAGACATGCCAGGAGTGGTTCCTGATATTGCATGTCACCACTTGAATGTTGATCCCAGCTGCAAGCCGGTGCAACAAAAGAAGAGGGACATATCAACAAAGCTTGCTGAGCCGATAAGGGAAGAGGTCGCAAAGCTCCTCAAGGCCAATTTCATTAAAGAAATTCAATATCCCACCTGGATATCAAACGTTGTAATGGTTAAAAAGCCAGTGGGAAAATGGTGCATGTGTGTAGACTTTACCAAACTCAATAAAGCATGCCCCAAAGATTGTTACCCCTTGTCTCAGATAAATTCTTTAGTTGATTCCGCGGTAGGGTATTCTTACATGAGTATTTTAGATGCATTTTCTGGTTATCACCAGATAAGAATGCATAAGCCTGACGTTCCTCATACATCGTTTATAACCAATGATGGTTGCTATTGCTACCTTGTGATGCCCTTTGGGCTTAAAAATGCCGGTGCAACCTACCAACGGATGATGGACCGTGTGTTTAACCATCAGAAGGGAAGAAACTTAGAAGTGTATGTAGACGACCTCTTGATCAAAAGTAAGTCGTTTTCGCTGCACTTGCGAGACCTAGCAGAGACGTTCGCTACTTTGCGTAGGTACAAAATGAAGCTCAATCCGTTGAAATGCACTTTTGGGGAAAGTAAGGGGAAGTTCCTTGGTCACCTCCTTACTCCAGAAGGACTTGCCCCCAATCCGGATAAAGTAAAGGCCATTCTTGATATGCCTTCCCCTCGTTCACCTAAGGAGGTTCAGCAGTTATGGGGAGGCTAGCAGGTCTTGCGAGATTTCTTTCTCGGGTTGGAGATAGGAGTGCTCCTTTCTTTAAGACTATCCGAGGAGCATCCATGTTTCAGTGGACAGAAGAGTGCTCCCAAGCCTTTGAGCAGTTGAAGAAACAACTGACCTCAACACCTCTGATTCAGAGTCCCCGGCCAGGAGAGATTCTTTTCTTATACTTAGGGTTGGCCCTGAGGCTGTTAGCTCCGTTCTTCTTTGGGAAGAGAGCAGGAAGGAGTTTCCAATTTACTATGTTAGTCATATCCTGAAGAGTGCCGAGATACGGTACCCTATTCTTGAGAAGTTAGCCTTGGCGCTAGTCATGTCAGCTCGCAGACTATGTCCATATTTCCAAGAACACTCGATTCAAGTCATTACCGATCAACCTTTGAAAAGTGTGCTGGAGAAACCGGAGCATTCTGGCAGATTAGCAAAATGGGCGATATAGTTGAGTGAATTTGAAATCTCTTATGTGCCCAAGATAGCCATCAAAGGTCAAGTCCTAGCATAATTCTTAATTGACATGCCAGAGTCCAGTTCTGATCGAGCAGAAAGGTCACCTTTGTCTTGGACCATCTATGTTGATGGTGCCTCCGGTAGAAGTTCTTTTGGAGCAGGAGGGGTTCTCATTAATCCAAACGGCGTCAAACTGGAACAGGCCATCAAGTTTTACTTTCCAGTAACCAATAACTAGGCCGAGTATGAAGCTCTGCTAGCAGGCTTGAGACTTGCAAGGGAACTCAGAATCGATCATGTTCACATCAAAACCGATTCTCTTGTAATGGCGTCGCAAGTCCTTGGCAACTTTGAGACAAGAGAGGCTATATTGAAGAAGTATCTGGCTCTTATGAAGATAGAGATCGCCAAGTTCAAGTGCTTCATCATTGAGCATATTTCTAGAACCGAGAACGAAGAGGCAGATGTTCTTGCTATGTATGGGCTGCCATCAGGAGGAACAACTTCCGATCTCTTCCGCCCGGCAGTGGAGGAAGGAGAATTGATGCAAGTAGATCAACGTCCCTCCAGGATGGACCCATTCATCCTCTATCTGTCAACAGGATATTTCCACCATTCGGTCAAAGATAAGAAGAAGTTCAGAATAAAAGCAGCTCACTACTTCTTAGTGGCAGGAATCCTTTACAGAAGAACCTTCCTCTCTACCATGGCCCGGTGTGTTTCCGAAGAAGAAGCTCCCCTTGTTTTACAAGAAGTTCATTCAGGAGAGTGTGGAAGTCACTCGGGATCAAGAACCTTGGAAAGACGGATCCTACGGCAGGGATATTTTTGGCCCACTATGAAGAGAGACTCTGAGGTCTATGCTAGAAAGTGTGTTCAATGCCAGAATTTTGCTCCACTTCAACTCCAAGCAGCTCAGTCACTTAGATCGATTGCAACTCCTTGGCCCTTTGCGGTTTGGGAGATGGATCTCATTGGTCCTTTTCCCATGGCAAGCGGACAATGGCGTTTCATCATTGTAATGATCGACTACTTCAGCAAGTGGATTGAAGCCAAGGCATTGGCTAAGACAACTACTCAAGTCATTAAAAACATCATTTGGGGGGAGATTGTCTGACGACATGGAATTCCTATGGATGTAATCACTGATAATGGGCCACAATTCAACAACTCAGAGATGATAGATTTTTGCAAGCAGATCAGAACAGAGCTGTGGTTTGCATCAGTTCATCATCCCAGGAGCAATGGCCAAGTTGAAGCAGCCAACAAGCAGATCCTCAATTTGCTCAAGAAGAAAGTGCAGAATCTCAAGGGCAGCTGGGCTGATCAGCTTCCCTCAGTCCTCTGGTCCCCTAGGACAACACCTTCATCCACAACTGGGGAGACTCCGTTCAAACTTTCTCATGGCTCAGAGGCACTCATTCCAGTTGAGTTTGAAGTCCCGTCACCTAGAGTTCTGCTTGCAAGTCGAGGCGTTGAGGACTGGCTCGAGTTGAATAATGAAGAAATGAGATTCAGCTTGGAACACATCGAGGCAATCAGAAATCAAGCATCCATAAGGTAGGAGGAGGTCAAAAGAAGGATGGCCCGTTACTTTGATCAGAACGTAAGGATCAAACACTTCCAAGTGGGAGATCTAGTTCTAAAGAAGGTTGATGCTGCTGCAAGAGTTGGTTCAGTTGGAAAGCTTAATCCAAATTGGGCCGGCCCGTTCATTATCAATGAAGCATTAAAGAGCGGCGCTTACCGCTTGCAGACATACGAAGGAGAGGATAGCCACATACATGGAGAGGGGATGATCTCAAACGATTCTATTCCTGAATCTCCTCTTTTCTACTTTGTGTATCCTCTTCAAGAGTTATTATGAATATAAACTGCTTGCTAACGCTTCTTCAAGTGTTTTGTCTATGTAAGCATACCAGATGGCATGCTAAGAAAGATTTCAAAAACGGTTCTGCCCTTGAACTCTCTTTTCTTTCTTATGCTTGCTTTGCAAATGCATTTTATATTACAAAGGATTAATACTGACACTTTTTCCTAGTGTTCTCTCTTTCTCTCCCAAAGATCAATAACGGTTCCTTGATACCAAGATACATTGCCGAGTTCAGCTAGACCTCCCCTAGAGCTGTTGTCATTAGCGTAACACCACGAAGACCACGTGTTACGAGGAGATTTTGCACCGTGTAGTGGGAGCTTGCAGGCTCTAGTGCGGTAGGATTCTGGACTTCGGATCACGACTAGTACCTGACCCCACCTCTACATTATGGAGGGCAGGGTGGGTGTAAAGCTCTACCATGCCGCATTTGGGATATCGTTACAACTTTGATGATCTGGTGAGGAATGCAATGCCATGCGCACCTGCCCACTAATCATCCTAGCTTATAACCCTCGAACACTCCGTGGTACCCTCAAGCAGTGCATGCAGGAGACCCACAGCTTAGACTGTACTCCAGGCAAGAGGGCAGGGAACCGTTCCGCCAAGTCGGCACCTTGATCTTCGCAGGGAATCGTCCTAGGGTGGACTGCTTTTCTGTATCCGTGCAGTCCGGCGGTTTTCTTTGGGTTGATCGTATAGCTTGTGGCCTTGGGAGGAAAGCAATGCCATGCTCACCTGCCCACCTGGTCGCAAGCTATAGATCATTTATTCTGTTTAGTGCGGACTGGCTTTCTTTATCCGCGCAGTCCGCCAGTTTGGGTTGATCGTATAGCTTGTGCCTGGTGAGGAAAGCAATGCCATGAGCACCTGCCCACCTGGTCGCATGCTATAGATCATTTCTTCTGTTTAGTACGGACTGGCTTTCTTTATCCGTGAAGTCCGACAGTTTGGGTTGATCGTATAGCTTGTGCCTGGTGAGGAAAGCAATGCCATGCGCACCTGCCCAGCTGGTCGCAAGCTATAGATCATTTCTTCTATTTAGTGCGGACTGGCTTTCTGTATCCGCGCAGTCCGCCGGTTTTCTTTGGGTTGATCGTATAGCTTGTGGCCTGGTGAGGAAAGCAATGCCATGCGCACCTGCCCACCTGGTCGCAAGCTATAAATCATTTTTATTAGCATATGCGCGAACTATGAAATTATATCAGCACAGTCCGCTGAGTGTCTTCCCATATATTATCATTATTTGAAAGATTAATAGAGAATTGCGGACTATAATATTGGAACTCAATGAAGTCCGCCTGAAATTGTCATCAGCCGGTTATTTTCGTTAATTTCTCATTCTTACGGCGGGCAATGGACGGACTGATAAATAGAATTTCATAGTCAGCAAATCCAGGAACTCATTATTAACAATTATTCACCTGTTTGTATCTCGCGGACTACAATCGGAACTCAATGAAGTCCGCCTGACATTTTCTTCTCATTCTTACGACGGACAATGACCGGATGGATAAATGGAATTTCCTAATCAGCAAGTCCAAGAAATTACGGATGATCTTTGTATCTTGTGGACTGCAATTGGAACTCAACGGAGTCCACCTGGTCGGCAAGTCAAAAAGCTCTATGATCAATCTTCTTATCACATGGACTGCTAAATCAGATCGAACTTAATTGTATTAAACACATAAAATAAAGAACATCGCAGAAAGTACACAGATATACCAGAACATATTTTTTCTATTTCATCAAAAAATTCTTTACATCTTTCTATCTATTCGGCGGACTGCAATCTTGAGTCCTCCATATTTACATAATCAAAAAAGCAAAAATACATTAATTTTCAGCAGTCTTTTGCTTATTTTCAGGAGGTGGACTTAGTCCCTCGACATCGACTTCCGGAGTATAGCCCTCTGAGCCGCTTCCACTAGTGCTATCTGATCCAGTGCTCGAGGCGGACTCGCTAAGCGAGCTCCTGGCAGCAGAGGAGGATGCAGAGGTGCTGGACTCGGCGGACTGTTCTTCACCTCGCTGTCTTGAACCAGTGTCGTTCGCTGTCTCCATGACGCCCTGTCCTTCGCCTTGCTCTCCGCCTCCTTATTTTTCTTCATCATCATCATCTTCTTCTTCTTCTTCCTCGTCTTCCTCTTCCTCAATGATAACATTTTTACCCTTCTCAGCCCGCTCCATCGCTGCGACCTGCGGTGCCAACTATGGGAAGAGCTCTAAGAAGGGAACGCCATCCACCCCTTCCTTTGCAAAGCCACTCGGACAAATCGCTCGATGACGACCTCGATGGTTTCCTTCACAAAGGGGAGCATGGCGGCCTGGAAGCTGTTGTTCTCCAAGCCGTAGGCGACCTGCGCAAAACAAAGGAGCAAACATCAGTTCGCGACGGACTGCAAATAGAGGCCGCTGTGGATTTAACTCACCGCGATCTCTTCTTTTTGCTGAGCGACTTTCTTCCCTAGTCGCGCATTCCTCTATTTTAACACCGCATTATTTTCTTGAAGCTGCTCGTTCCGTTTAAGCAGGTCTCTTGCCAAGGAAGCGACAAAGTGGTTCGTCACCACACTGTTCGTACTGGCCTGGGATGCTAGTAGGGGGAGATCGGCAGCGGAAACTTTCTTCAGATCGCTCAGATTGCGCTTTCCATAGAGGGAGGAAATCGCAACATGGGCATGGCGAGATATCCGCGGACTCTTCCATGAGGGCAGCGCGGTGGACAAGCGGACGTGCTTGTCTTTGTTATGCCAATGGATCATTGGGTTTCCCCTAAGATCCTTCTGATTGTTTCCGAAGTCGCGCATTGTAAAGCTTTCGGAAGAGGAGTAGCCCGCCAAGGGATCCCCCTCCTCTTTTCGCTTCCGTGCAACCTCTTCTATCTTCTCTCTTTGTGTAGGAATAAAGCCGCTTGGAGTCTGCGGCAGGTTGGCGGGTACCGCCAAGATCGCTTCCAAATTAGAAAAGTTAAAGACTAAGGTCGCTGCGATACAAAGCTTGAGTTCGCAAAGCGATTACTTTCTTTGGGAGAAACGTCCGCCAAGCCCGCCAGTAGCGGAATGTAATGCTCTATGCCAAGCCTGGCATTGGCCAAGAACTCGACGATGGCGGATTCCACGTCATCAAGCGGCGCGCTCTTAAAGGTAGAGTCCGCGCACACATGCGGATAGGTTTGCGCGAACCCTAGGTCGCCTTCAAATATCAAGAACCACAACCTTCATCCCTCGGCAGTAAAAATATATCACCCCCTTGTAGGGGCGGCCTCCAGAAGCGGTTATCGAGCGGACAGAGAACATCTTGCGGAAGATGTTCATGGAGAACACAATCTTTTCAGACCGCAAATAGGAAATGTAGTTGCAAATCACAGCGAGTGTGTTGGGCGCGAGCTGGCCCGGCACCATTCCATAGTGCTCGAAGATTTCGGCGAGCTCCCACAATAGCGGAAACCTGAATCCGCTGTCAAAATGGTCTACAGGAATAGCGATCTGAGTCGCGGTTGAAAAGTTCAGCCTTTCTTCGTGGGCTGGAAGGCGGACAAGAATATTTGAATTAGCCATCTTTTTCTCAACAAAGGCCTCTAGATCGGCCTCAGTTAAGGTGCACTTTCGATGGTCGGCAGCGTTGAAGGCAACAGCCGCATCGGTCCTGGCGGATACCATCTTGCAGGCCGTAGGGTCCTTTTACTTCAACAATTTTTCTGTATAGAAGAAGTGGCAGGGCCATATTTATAGTTATAGGGTCTGACAGCTTTTTGGTCAGGCCGCATAGCTTGCATTTTCAATCCGCATAGTCCGCAAAAATCCAACCATTCACGCAGCAAAAGTTAAAGATAACGCGGACACAAACATACATTCACATGATAAGAAATGTTCGAAGCAAAAATAAAGGAGGACACAGTTTCAGTCCGCCAAGCTCGCGGTGCTTCTTTCCTGCAGACAAGTCAAACATGAGAAGCGGACACAGTTTCAGTACGCTTAGTTCGCAGCATTTCCCACCTGCAAAAGTTAAATTAGGTGAAGCAGACACAGTATTAGTCGGCACAAATCGCCACAGATCACAGCAAAAAATAAGCAACATAATTTGCAGATATATTATTCAGTCCGCGCAGATCACATCGCAGTTCAATCTACAACACAACATTATTTAAAAACACAATTATACAATCAAACAAATTGATAGTTAAAGGCATCGCCGACTCAGCGGTCCCTAGTTTCGGTCCGCGCTGGCCTTTCCGTCCTGTCTCTGCATAAGTGAGCAGCTTGGTCGCTTATTTGGAGGATCTCACTATACATACGACAGAGGTGGTGATGAATGACATTGATAGTCCGGTGCATGTGGGCAGCTTCCCGGTCTACCCGGCTAAGGGGCACCATTGGCTCCGCTGCCGGCCTCGGCTCCTCGTCCGCAACCTGTTGACCATCTGACGGTGCTGCGGCCTCCGGAGCAGCGCGATCTGACAATCGCGACCTCTGCTACGCAACCTCAGCAGCTTGCTTCCCTTTTTCTTCACGCACCAACGCCAAGTGCTTGCCCTTATAAAAGCAGATGTCATCCGCAAGGCTCTTTTTCTCAATATCCGACCTCTCCAGCGCCCTTGAAATGCTGGTGATCTGGTCCTTCAAAGCTTTCTCGCACTCCGCGGACGCTTTCTCGCGATCTTCCGCCTTCTTTAACTCTACTTTGATATTCTCAATTTCAGATTGAAATTTCATTTCTAACTCTTTGATGATGTTCAGGCTGGGCAGCTCATCCCTGTGGATTCCTCATGCGAGACTGCGTCAACACCAGTATTCGGTGTAACCACGATCTCGCCACTCTCAACGGACCCCGGCGGCGACTTTCTACCTGCAACAAAGAAAGTCAACTTCAAATTCAAAGGCAGTCTGCGGCGGACTCAAAGAAAGGATGAAAGATCACATTTGGACATAGCAGCGGCGAGTTGCCGACTATCGAAGATGATAGGTCGCCTAGCCCGCTCTGGGTCAATGACGCTTAGCCGCCTCTTCCACTCGCGATGAACTTTGGCTCTTTTCTCAGCATCAGAAGTTTTTGAAACCACGATGTCGTCAGTTTCGGTGATGATCTTGATTCGTCTCGACTTTCGCGGCTGCGACCTGTAAATTCATTGATGCTTAAAATACTTAGGCGCCGGTTGAAGTTTACCTGACCGCAATAGCTCTGCAGCAGTCCACAGATCCTCTGTGTTCTTGTCCATCGCGACCTGCTTCGAGGCCGCCTCCACCACAGCTACATGAGCAACGATTTGTTTCTTCTGCTCCTCTATCTTCTGCTTCAGTCTTTCCCTCTCTTCTTCCTCAGCAGCGGACAAAGAAGGGAGTTCGCTACCCTTATCCCCAATGACTTCCACCTCAGATTGCTGCATTACAATCAGCCAGGATTCGTGGATTAGATCAACTTCATTGACGTCTATGGAGTCTAATATCTCATCCGTCGTTAAACTTACCGTGCAGAGGGAATTGTCACCCTGGAATTGGGCTTCCGGTGTAATCAGGTCGCTGTCGAGAACTTATTTCTCACGCGGTATGTGTTTCAAGTCCGCGTCTCTAGTCCGCTTAGAGATGTTCTTCTCCTTCATCGCACATAGTTTCTTCTCAACCCGCTCGGCAACGGTCGACCCGTCCCTCTTCCTCTTCCTTCTTTTATCTCTCTTCTCGGCAGAGTCCGCGGCAGCCTCTCGTAAGTCAGGCTGGCTCTCGCGGATAGTCTCAGGGTTCACAACAATCAGTGCCTTTGAGGGCGCATCCTTGCCAACCACTTCTCCCAAAGTCCGCCTATCTTCTTCATCCAGGTTAACAATGGGTACTTGGGTGTGGGGGATGATGTTTCGGCTTCATTGTGTTCGCCAACAGTGTCCGCCGAATCCGCAGTTTTCTGGGAAGGGGCAGTATCTGACAAAGTCAATATCTTTTCACTTCTCAGTGGTTCATCATCAAGAAATGCGGCATTCTCGCACACAGATACATCAGTGCAGCGGTCTGCTTTCTCAGCAGGCTTCTGGCTGTGGGAACCTTCTCTAGTAGAGCGGATAGGATCCTTTCTCGTCGACCTCTTTATTATCTTCTTAGTCTTCATGGGCGTTGGTGCCATCTCGCCTTTTGTAGTAATACTAGAGAAGAAAGCTCCAAGCCTTGCCATGCCGGACTGCAAAGTGGAGACCGCAAGTGGAGAATAGCGCCCCGTGTCGATCGGAATTTCCAACAGTTCCAAGCCCTCCAGCGATATTTACAGCGCTGGCGGCATTAATGAGGCTTGCGGACTCCGCGGTTAAGGAAACATTTTTGAAGTTTTCTGGAAACTTAAAAATGTGCGGGGATTATGTTAACCCCTCAGTCCACAACATCCTATATCTGTAAAGCCCCCCCTTTTCAATACTCGCGGACTCCGTTAGGCAGTCCGCCCAGTCCGGCGAAGCAGCGGTAATCGGCCACCAAGGATGATCCCCCAGCATCGGATTCAATACTCTGTTCGCCAGTCCGACCTGTCTTTGTCCTCCGGATTCTCTATGACGGTGGACTCAGTATCTCGTTCGCTCAGGCCGCCGTCCTCCAGCAGGATCACGCCTAGCAGTAGCAGATGGAAGCTCCAGCCCGCGAGCCCAGTCCGCCCCTTCTACGCGGACTGGTGTGTTCTCTCTTTTTGTTTCCCATCACCGCTGCCCGGTTCTCCTGTGCCCCGGGCAGTCGGTTACTTTAGCCCTGCCCTTTTGGGCAGGCCCCCTATCTTATAAATAGGGGGGAGGTGGTGCACCCAAGGCACGCTGACTCGTGCCCAGGAGCCTACTTGTTAAAGGCTGCGGACTCGAATCTTGTGCCTTGCGGACTCCAGCTTGCTCTGCTCTTGTCTTCATTTTTCCTTCACCTGTAACCAAACCTTTCTTCAATCAAGGAAAAGCTCGTCGCAAGAGAGGCATTCAGGCCGCGACGGGCAAAGTCTGTTGTTTCTGTGGCTCAGGACCCTACTGCTTTTTCCTGCTCTCGTCCGCTTAGTAGATTGCTACTTGCAGTCTCTCCTTTCACTTCTTTTCCCTTCTTGATTAGTTCTTGGAAGAATCTGATGGCAGAGAACAACCACTCTTAGCTTTCTTCAAAGCTTCTTGAATCTGAACTGAGTAGGGTTGAACTCCTTTGAAGTTGATCTTCAATCAGCTTCTTTCTTGAAATTCAGATCTCAATCTGAATCCTTCTTGGCAGACTGGTTTAGAATCTGCACATGAGGAACTTGTTGATGTAAGTCCCTTTCTTCACTTCAATAGATGGAGCTCTCTCTCTCCAAATTCTTCTTAGATCTTCTGACGAAAATCTTCTTTCAATTTTTGAGTAACTGTATATATATATATATATTCTTTCCTATATATCTGTCCTTCTGTTTAAGGAAAAAATGCCTTTATATAGACTTTCTCCATGATAACCGGCTGATCCAGTTTCTAACAAACTTCTGATAGCTCTGACAGTTGCAGTAGACCGGTTGGTAATAGCAGCTGTCAAGTCATCAAGTCACTTCTTGAAACTCTGTCTCTGTCAGCAATGTATCGAGACTGAACTTCATCATGTGTCGACACAAGTAGACTAAGTGTCGACACAAGGCTTGGTGGTGTCGACACAGCTCCTTTGGTATTGACACTATTTCTCGACACAGCATTTGTAGATTGTGTCGACACTAATTATGTGGTGTCGACACAGTCACTTCTTTTCTTCACACAAATTGATTCTGTTGAGATTCTACCATGTGTCGACACAAGTTGTTGGGTATTACATCCACATTAACCCAGATTTGATGAAGTCACCCTGGAACTAAGATGAATTAAGTTGTATTTGATGCTTGGTTTGAGTTATATGGTTGCAGGAACTTCACTGGTAAGTGTAGACCAATGTCAGTCCACAGTGGGTCACCAAACACAGGAACTGTGCAATGTAATCCCTCATTGCATATTCCAAGGTGTTGACTCATGTGTGGTCTCTCTATTGGGATACAATTCATATTCAAGCCATTGGACTATGGGAAAGGAATTGGAAGTTGACTACATTAGAAGAAAAAGTTTTCCAGCAACAAAAATTTTCTACGTCTTTTACTCGAGTAGGTCTATAACTACTCGAGTAGTTTGGGTATAATTTACTCGTGTAAAGGAACCTTATACTCGAGTACTTAACTGTATCTCTCGTGTAGCTAAGTCACCTACTCGAGTAGACATAGTCATATACTCGAGTAGCATACTTATATACTCGAGTAGATTACTCTTTATACCCGAGTATTAAAGAGTTCACTCATCAAAATTTTTCTAAGTCATGGACTCGAGTAAGTATAATCACATACTCGAGTAGATAGAATCCTACTCGAGTAGTTCATTATACCTACTCGAATAGATCATGTTTCACTCGTGTTCCTTGATATTTTTCTCACTCCAGAATTTTCTAAGTCTTTTACTCGAGTAGAACTTTCACCTACTCGAGTAGATTACTTCCTCTCGAGTAGTTTAGTTGAACTACTCGAGTAGCTCTTGCTGACATCTTCAGAATTCATTCTAAGTATCCCACTCGAGTAGTACTTCATGTACTCGAGTAGTTTATGAAATATACTCGAGTAGTTTTTCCAGTACTCGAGTAGATCCTTTATATACTCGAGTAAGTCTCTCTCCATACTCGAGTAGTTCTGTCTGCTTACTCGAGTAGTTGATTTCTACCTACTCGAGTAGCCCATCTTTATATACCCGAGTATATTCTCCCTCATGTACTCGAGTAGTTATTCAACTACTCGAGTAGCTATTCACTTACTCGAGTATATGGCTGAACTTTTCTAAAATTTTGCTAAGTCGCTTTTCTGACAGGATTTTGAAATCACGAGGCATGATTGGTCCACGTGTACATCATTATGACCGATTATGACCGTTAGTCTCTTCTATATAAGGTCTTATCAGAAAATGACAAACCCTAAGTATTCTCTAAGCTTTCATTGTCAATTCATTTTAAGAAAGTTCTTCAGCCAACTACTCTCTGATTTTCGCAAAACGGAAGCCGCCGCCACCGCCTTCTTCTCTGTCCAAAGCTTCTACTTTCAGAGGGCTATTCTGAAGAAAGTTACAGATCGAGATCTACTTCGCTGATCATATTCTCTCTCGATTTCTGTTAAAGCGAGTAAATCCAGATAGAAGCCGAGAACCTCTTCACCGATTTCTGAAAGTGCTACAAAGTTGAAAAGAAGAACATCCTGGCCGTTTCATTTAGATCTGAGTGATTTACTGTTTGTATTCTTGTAATCCTCATTTTATTCTTGTAGGAGAAATCTTCTCCGAGTGTAGGAGTTTTTCACTCCGAGTTTGTAGGAAGTGTTATCTTCCGAGGTGTAGATCCCTTTGTTTGTATCGAGTTTGTAGGAACTTTGTTCCGAGGGTAGGATCGATTTTTGATCCGAGATAGTGGAGTAGCCGAGTCTAGTTGATTGCTAGATCGGTGAGGGAAAGTGGATGTACCCAAGGTTGAGGAACCACTATAAATCTTGTGTTGTCTGTGATATTGGAATATCGTTCTGTGTTGTGCTCTAACTAATTTTTTTAATTCCGCAAAAGACGCACAACTCACCTATTCACCCCCCTCTAGGTGATTTAGGTTGACAACCGTTTTCTTTCAATTGGTATCAGAGTCAGGTTGATCGTCAAAAGGTTAACGCCTTGATCAGATCCAAATCTGTTGTCTGAAAGATTCTACCATAAAATGTACAAGGGCAAAGATTTCGCCAAGCTTCCCCTGTGCAATAAAAATAACTTTCTCATGTGGAAAGAATGGATAAAAGTTTTCATGGAAGCTGTGGATCCAAGGATCTTCATGATCGTTGAAGAAGGTCCTTACGTTCCCATGACTGTGTCCACTATCGACCCTACCAAGAAAGTTTCCAAAAAGCTAATGGATCTCGACAAAGACGAGATTGCACTTGTCTCTCTCGACAAGAAAGCTAAGAACATTATAGCAAGTGCAGTCGATGACTCGATGCTGCAGAACTTGATTCACTGTCAATCAGCTAAGGAGATGTGGCATTCCTTAGTCAATTTGATGGAAGGAACTGAAGAAGTAAGGGATGATCGGAGATCCCTTCTCAATCAAAAATATGAAGCGTTCCGGCAAGGGAATGAGGAAACAATTGCCGACACCTTTGAGAACTTCAGAATTGTAACTGGCCTAAGGCTGTATGGCCGTGTCTTCACCAACGGAGAACTGAACGACAAATTCTTGAGATCCCTAACCAAGGAATGGGATAACAAGGTGTGCGCCATCAGGGAGTTCGGGAAGCTAGCTGAAATGGACCCGCAAAATCTCTTTCGAAAGCTTATGTCTTATGAACTCCAAATCAATACAAGAAAAGCTGAAGAAGAGTAGGGCAGGTCTGCACTAAAGGAGAAATCCGTCGCTCTGAAGGCAGACACCTCCAGAAAGACCAAGGCTGCATCCCCCGCTCCAGCTCCACAAGTTGATGAAGAAGTAGAAACATCAGAACCTAGCACCTCAGGGTCTGAACTATCTGAAGGAGAGTTCTCCTTACTCTCAAGGCAATTCAAGAAGTTTCTCAATAAAAAGAAACAATGGAAAGGCAAGGATGGCTCATACAGAAGATCACGACACGATCACGATCGACAAAGAAAAGGCTCAAGCAGCCACTAAAGGTATAATACTAAACAGAACAAATACATTTCAACTGACATCATTTGCTACTGTTGTAATAAGCCAGGTCACGTCATTGCAGACTGCCCTCACAAGAAGAAGGAGGGTGGTAGAAGAGAAGACAAGAAATCTTCACACAACAAGAAAGGGAAAGAGAAGAGCCTCATAGCCAAAAGGAGCAAGACTCTCAGCGACTCCGACTCATCTGAGTCAAGCGAAGAAGAAGAAGCTTACTTTGGGCTAATGGCTCAAACAGATGATGAACAAGAGCCCCAGTTCACTGGGAAGGTAAACTCTCATACCCCTCTTTCAGAGTCTGACGTCTCTCAACATGATTGTGAGGGTAGCTCCTCTGACGATGAGTCAGAATAAATGGCCCAGTACAAGGAGTTAATCATGGCTTACGACAAATGTCGTCGAGTCGTGAAGACTCAGGCTAAAGAGATCAAATCTCTAAAAGACGAAGAGAGCAACTTGAGAGAGAAAGTCGCAAAGACTGACTCCCTCGAGGAAAACTTCAATAATACAATTGAAGAATATAACAAGGCTCTTGAGCACCTTGACCTGAAGGAGAAGATCATCAAAGGATTGGAAGCCGAACTTGCGGCTGAAAGGAAACTTGTTGAGAGTTTCTCGAAGCCCAAAACTATTCTTCCATTCGTTGCTGAATTCTCATCGAAGGCCAAGGGAGCTGGACTAGGCCATGAAGAAGCTCCTAGTAAATCCTCTCGGAGAAACAAGAATCAACGGAAAAATAAGGCCGCCAAAAGGCCTCAGCCGAAGAAAAGGGAAAAGCCCCTCAAAATCAAACCACATTAAAAAAGGTCATCTTTCCATCAAATGAGTTTGATTTTGACTCATCATACGGGCACTTTGCTAGGCCTACTTATGTAGAGCCAAAGTCCCGCTATCAAGGATGGGCTCGACCCCGAAACTTTGGCGAAAGTGTCTTTAAGTCACCTTATGAAGAAGTTATTCTTCAGAGCTATGACCCTTTCAATCATGGGCACAACTTCAAGAAGGCACCAAAGACAAAGCCTGTTGTAGAGAAGCCCATAAAGGAGAAGAAGCCATGTGATTGCCATCATCATGAGGCATCTTCCTCCAAGAATGCTACCCCTGCTAGACCAAAGTTCCAAAAGGTCAAGCAGGAGATCTTGAGGCAAAGGTACAACAGATTTGACTGTTGGTGTCGTGGCAAGGTTGGTCACTTCGCCATAGATTGCTGGTTCAATTCCAGAAACGCTGAAACCCCTCATGTCAGCAATATGAGAAAGACCGCTCATAATGCTAACACTCGTAGGGGGAGCACTCTAACCCGATACCAAGGACCCAAATGTGTTTGGGTTCCTAAGGAAAATTTATTGTAATTGCAGGGATGTCCAAAGGCCAACAAAACGCCTATCTGGTACTTGTACAGCGGATGCTCTCGGCATATGACCGGGACGAGAAGCCTCATTCAGAACTTTACTCCAGTCGTGAACGGACCAAAGGTCATCTTTGGAGGTTCAGACCGTAGAATCACTAGAGGCTATGGTATGATTACTAACGGCAATGTATCCTTCTCGGATGTGGCCTATGTCGAAGGATTGTAACACAATCTCATTAGCATAAGCCAACTCTGCGATAAAGGATACATAGTGGAGTTTCATGCTGACAAGTGCTTGATAAAATCCATTGACAATATGGAAACGATTCTATCTGGCACTCGAAGCAGGAATATTTTCTGTTTAAATTTCATCTGTATAGATTCCTCTACACCAGTGTGTCTTTTAGCAAAAGCTAGTGCATCTCTTGGTGACCAATGACACAAGAGACTAGCACATATTAATTTCAAAACCATTAATAAACTATTTTCAATGAACTTAGTACGTGATGCACCAAATGTCAAATACGTTAAAGATAGACCTTGTCATGCATGCGTAAATGGCAAGCAAACAAGGGCTACCTTTAAAAACATTATTGGCAAAGACTCTAACAGATGTCTCCATCTATTGTACATGGACTTGTTTGGTCCACTGCAGATTAGAAGTTTGGGAGGTAAGGACTATACATTGGTAATTGTTGATGATTACTCGCGCTTTGCGTGGGTGTTCTTTCTGAAACACAAGTCAGATACCTTCGACACCTTTACTAATTTTGTCAGGCAAGTCCAGAATGAATACAACTGCTCCATAGTACAAATCAGAAGTGACAATGGAACAGAGTTCAAATCTGGGGTCATGACAGAATTCTGTGAAAGCTTAGGAATCTTTCATAAGGTTTCCTCTCCTCGTACTCCACAACAAAATGGAGTGGCTGAGAGAAGGAACAGAACACTCATAGAGGCCTGCAGGACCATGTTGAGTGATGTTTCACTACCGGAGTACTTCTGGGCTGAGGCCGTCAACACTGCATGCCACGTGCAAAATCGAGCACTCATAAACAAAGACCACAATAAGACAACTTACGAACTTCTGAAAGGTAGGAAACCAACAGTCTCTTACTTTAGAATCTTTGGATGTAAATACTTCGTACTTAACAATGGTAAGTATCATACCACCAAGTTCAGCGAAAAGAGCTTTGAAGGTATTTTTGTAGGATATAGTAGCCACAGTAAGGCATAAAGGATATTTAATAGAAAAACCCTGGTGGTGTAAGAATCGATACATGTTGTATTTGATGAGACGAGCTTGCTGCAAAGCAATCCGTCTAGTGTGCTCACTGAAGATGCTGGTGATAAGCTGAAAGCAACTAGCTTGGATGATCCATCCAAAGACAAAGGCGAGAAGTTCATTAAGATCACCACTCCAACTCACATTGGAGAGGCTGATGATCAAAATGAAGAAGTCATCCAGGATGAAGAAATCACTCCGGTGCTTGAAGATAATCCAGATGCAAGAACTCTAGAGCTCAGACATCTGAAGGATCACCCCATGGACCAGATCATAGGAGATCCCCGGTATGGTGTCAGAACTCGGAGAGGTACAACTAATGAGAATCTTCATTTGAGTTTTCTCCCACAGGTTGAACCAAAGAAATTTGAGGAAGCAAACTCAGACGCATCATGGATAATGGCAATGGAAGAAGAGCTAAATCAGTTCAAGCGCTACAATGTGTGGATGCTTGTCCCAAGACCCAAAGGAAAGAACATCATTGGAACAAAATGGGTTTACAGGAACAAGATGGACGAAGACGGAACGATCATAAAGAACAAGGCCAGACTCGTCGCTAAAGGCTATCGTCAAGAAGAAGGAATCGACTTCGACCAGACATATGCTCTAGTAGCGAGGCTGGCGGCAATAAGGTTGTTCCTAGCATATGCTGCCTTCAAAGGCTTCACCGTCTATCAGATGGACGTGAAGTCGGCCTTCCTGAATGGTAACATAAAGGAGGAAGTGTATGTGGAACAACCCCCAGGTTTTGTTGATCCTAACTTTCCTGATCATGTCTATTTTCTACACAAGGCCCTATATGGTCTGAAATAAGCTCCTAGAGCTTGGTATGAAACACTGTCTACCTTTCTACTTGAGAACAAGTTCACAAGGGGAAAGATAGACAAGACATTATTTCTTAGGGAAATAAAAGGCAAGATTTTGTTAGTGCAAATCTATGTCGACGACATTATTTTTGGCTCTACAGATAATAACCTCTGCAAAAAGTTCTCAAAACTTATGCAAGGGAAGTTTGAAATGAGCAGTATGGCCGAGCTGAAGTATTTCTTAGGGCTTCAGGTGAAACAATCTGAAGATGAAATTTTCATCTCACAGACCAAATTCACCAAAGAGCTAATTAAGAAATTCGGAATGGAGAACGCAACCTCTATGAGGACTCCAATGGGTTCAACTATGTCTCTGGACAAGGATGAAAAAGAGAAACCTTTTGATGAAACCAAGTACAGAAGCATAATTGGATCCTTGCTCTACATTACTGCCAGTAGGCCTGACATAATGTTCTCAACATGTGTCTGTGCTAGATTTCAGGTGAACTCTAAGGAATCTCATTACCCTGCTGCAAAGCGGATGCTGAGATATCTTAAAGGCACACCAAATCTTGGCTTATGGTACCTAAGAAGTAATGACAGCGAACTAATTGGATTTTCAGATGCAGATTTTGCAGGTAGCAAAGACGACCGGAAAAGCACCTCAGGGACTTGCCAATTCTTCGGAAGAAGGCTAATCTCCTGGAGTAGCAAGAAGCAGAACTGTGTCACAATCTCAACGGCCGAGTCAGAGTATATCTCTGCAAGCAGCTGTTGCGCACAGTTGCTATGGATAAAGAATCAGTTCGAGGACTACAACCTGTAATTCAAGGATATTCCCTTGTACTGTGACTCCTCCAGTGCAATTGCAATAACCAACAATCCAGTCTCCCACAGCCGGAAAAAGCATATCGAGCTAAGGAATTACTTCATCCGGGAACATGTGGAGCATGGAGACATAGATCTCCAATATGTGCCTACAGATAGGCAAGTTGCAGATATCTTCACAAAGACGCTGGACGAGACCAAGTTCTCGTTCTTCAAGACAGAGCTTGGGATGCTCAACAAAGAGGACTAAAGAAGGATGGATGACTAAGAAGCAAGTAATTGCAAGGGGTTAGTCAAAATCTACTTTTTCTCAACTTTTTCAAAATTCAACTCGAGAAGCATGAGACATACTCGAGTATGGGACTTCCCTACACGAGTCAGGCAGACGTACTCGAGTAACAACTAACCTACTCGAGTACTCTTCGCTACTTACTCAAGTAGTTATAGACTTACTCGAGTCAGGCAGATCTACTCTACTTACTTACTCGAGTATAAGACTGTACCTACTCGAGTATCTACTGACCTACTCGAGTACCTACTGACCTACTCGAGTAAGTCATTTACCTACTCGAGTAAGTCACCTACCTACTCGAGTACTCTCTGCAGACCTACTCGAGCAGCTCCAATCGACCTACTCGAGTATCTACTGACCTACTCGAGTAGTCTATCTCTTTCTCGTGTCCTGTTTCCCGAATTTTGAAAATTGTTCTATTCGCCACCCAAGGCTATATGCCGCCTCTTTCTTTAAATTAATTAGCGGTAATTTAAGAGTTATATATATATGAAATTCCGAAAACTCAAACCTACACGACATCATTTCTTTCTCTCGAGTACCCTCTATCTCTTCGTCTACCCTATCGACTCGCCTCCGCCACTGTTGCAGAGCCGCCTCTCTCAAATCCTCCAGTCATTCGCATCCATGGCGACTTCTCACAAGATCGGCGTCGGCTCCGAACTAGTCACCGAGGGTATTGCAGAGCTCTCCGTTGATTTCCACAACCTCCTCATCCTCCTCGACACCGCTGGCCTCTCCTTCATCCTCCAGGAACCCTGTCGCGTTCTCTTCCCTGATGTTGCTGAATTCTTCTCCAATCTCAAGGTCAGAAGAAATGGGAAAGTCCTAAAATCCAAAGTAAAGGGTTTGAAACTAAAGTTCACCAAGACCTCTGTCTCTCAACTTCTCCGGTTGCCGCTTGTCGATGAGGAAGATGAGTTAGATGATGAAGACTCTGACCGAACAGCCCTTTTCTGTGGCATTTCTCCTGACTCTCAGTATATTAAGAGGTCAGACATGAACGCTGAAGGAAAATTTCTAGTTGATATTATTGGCAAAATTCTACTGTGCAAGACTCACTCCATCAGAGACATTTCCTTATACTTCTTCGATATTATGCAAGCAATTATCTGCCGCAAGAAGTACCAATTTGGTATGCTGATTTTGGACAAAATCAAGGACAGCATGAAATCCCCCAACTATGCCAGAATTATCTCCCTGCTCCTCCATGCCACAAATCCTGAAGTATTCAACTTCTCCAAAGGGACTCCACTTCACCACATGAAGAAGGTCTCCATCTCTTCAATTCAGAGATGGGATCTCAAGCTCAAGAATTCTGCCCAAGCTGCCAAGCTTTCAGAAGTTCCAGCTGCAGAGGACAGGACTCCATCTCCCTCTCATCATCATGTGGCTAGCTCCTCTAGTTCACCAAGTGAGGGGGAGCCTGCTCCTTCTAGCCCAGTCAGGCAGCCCTCTACTCAGCCAGATATTCCATCCCTACCTCATATTCCACAGAGTCCAGCCACTCCTTCAGATCAAGTACCTCAAGACACTCTTCTGTCCACAGCTGCTGCTATAGAGGCCATGATTGCAGAGCTTTCTGAAGATGTGCTTCCCCCTCCCCCTCTATCTCCTCCAGCTCCAACCACTGACCATCACAAGGACTTCTCTCCAGTACAGTGTCCTGCCCATTCTCTAGCCAGGACTCCAACACCTTCTCCACATCCTCCAGCAGACATGTCAGACACCATTCTTATTTCTGATGTGCCTTCTCCTGAGCTAGCTGAGGCCCCTCTCAGAAATCTAGACTTCTCACTTCCTCAGGATACAGAATAAGGGGTTGCTCTCTCTCCTACCATCAGTGGTCATAACTCTGTGGTAATTGAAGAACTAGCTCCTTGGCTACCCCCTTCTCTCCCTACTACTGCCCCCTCTACTGCTGCTGTTACAGTCTCCTCCTCCTCAGATTTGCTACAACAGATCACCATTCTTATTCAAGAACAAAGATATCATTTTGACACCTCTCTAAAGGTGGTCACTGACAAGGTAACTGCTCTTGAGTCTGAGATGAGCAGAGGTTTTGCTGAAATTCAGCATAACACTGACAAGCTCAAGTACTTATTCCAACTTGGTGGCAAAGCCCTTGACCATACTATCACTAGTGTGGGCAATATTATGGAACAAGGTGCCACCCTGGCCAACAATCAGATGGAACTAGACAAGAGGAATGAAGCCAACAAGATGAAGATCTGTGAAGAAGTAGGCCTTTTCAAAGATGATGCCATATCCCAGCTATCTGTTGAAATCAGAAAGGGGGAGGGTTTGATAAAAGAACTCAAAGAACAGGTAGAAAAATCTACTGCTCAGAAGACAGATGAATGGAAAGCTCATGTGAAGACCATTCATGCTGATGTGCTAGCCCAAATACAGAGTGTCAAATTTCACACATATGACACTGCTGTCTGCATGCACAATCAGATCCTGCCAGATCTTGCTGTTGACCCAAACATCATTCCCCATCATCTCAACCCTCTAGCTACAGATGTCACTTCCCCAGCTATTCCTCCATAACCCACCTTCTCTCCCAAGCCTGGAGACTCAGTTGCTCCTCCAGACACTTATGTTCCAGGCTGGGAAGAAGACCCTGCTGATATATTCCTTCAAGCTCCTCCAGAGATCAGAACCTCCAAGAAGAAAAGGAAGTATGGTGAAGGCCCCTCTGCCAGCAGGACTGCTCCTTCCAAAGCCACTAAACATGCTGAAGCCTGGTCTCCAACCTCCAAGTCTCTAATTTTGGACACACTCAGGCTAGCTTTGGATCTAAATGAGAACAGGAACATTCATTACAGTTCCCAGGAATGGGAGTTATATGAAAAATCTATGCTAAAAAGGAGGATCCATGACAGAGAGTTTGGGAGAAATAACCCTGCTGCTCCTCCAAGGCCTCCTAAATATTTCCCTAAGCCCTGCAGTTATCTAAGGAGACAGCAAGAAAAGATGGATAAGCATCAATCCCAAGCCTAAACCTAAAAGATGTTGAGAGATTGAAATGACAAGTTGTACACTTGATGTTTTTGAAAACTTACATATATACAATTCTTCATTCCTGTCTAATTTTTCTTTTCATTGTCTATTGCTTACCTGCTCATGTTTTTTCTACTTAGTTTCTTTTATGTCCATAATTCACCTTAGTGTAAAGGGTTCTGACTTCAACAAATAGGGGGAGATTGTTGGGTATTACATCCACATTAACCCAGATTTGATGAAGTCACCCTGGAACTAAGATGAATTAAGTTGTATTTGATGCTTGGTTTGAGTTATATGGTTGCAGGAACTTCACTGGTAAGTGTAGACCAATGTCAGTCCACAGTGGGTCACCAAACACAGGAACTGTGCAATGTAATCCCTCATTGCATATTCCAAGGTGTTGACTCATGTGTGGTCTCTCTATTGGGATACACTTCATATTCAAGCTATTGGACTATGGGAAAGGAATTGGAAGTTGACTACATTAGAAGAAAAAGTTTTCCAGCAACAAAAATTTTCTAAGTCTTTTACTCGAGTAGGTCTATAACTACTCGAGTAGTTTGGGTATAATTTACTCGAGTAAAGGAACCCTATACTCGAGTACTTAAGTGTATCTCTCGTGTAGCTAAGTCACCTACTCAAGTAGACATAGTCATATACTCGAGTAGCATACTTATATACTCGAGTAGATTAATCTTTATACCCGAGTATTAAAGAGTTCACTCATCAAAATTTTTCTAAGTCATGGACTCGAGTAAGTATACTCACATACTCGAGTAGATTGAATCCTACTCGAGTAGTTCATTATACCTACTCGAGTAGATCATGTTTCACTCGTGTACCTTGATATTTTTCCCACTCCAGAATTTTCTAAGTCTTTCACTCGAGTAGAACTTTCACCTACTCGAGTAGATTACTTCCTCTCGAGTAGTTTAGTTCAACTACTCGAGTAGCTCTTGCTGACATCTTCAGAATTCATTCTAAGTATCCCACTCGAGTAGTACTTCATGTACTCGAGTAGTTTATGAAATATACTCGAGTAGTTTTCCAATACTCGAGTAGATCCTTTATATACTCGAGTAAGTCTCTCTACATACTAGAGTAGTTCTGTCTGCTTACTCGAGTAGTTGATTTCTACCTACTCGAGTAGCCCATCTCTATATACCCGAGTATATTCTCCCTCATGTACTCGAGTAGTTATTCAACTACTCGAGTAGCTATTCACTTACTCGAGTATATGGCTGAACTTTTCTGAAATTTTGCTAAGTCCCTTTTCTGACGGGATTTTGAAATCACGCGGTATGATTGGTCCACGTGTACATCATTATGACCGATAGTGACCGTTAGTCTCTTCTATATAAGGTCTTATCAGAAAATGAAAAACCCTAAGTATTCTCTAAGCTTTCATTGTCAATTCATTTTAAGAAAGTTCTTCAGCCGACTCCTCTCTGATTTTCGCAAAACGGAAGCCGCCGCCGCTGCCTTCTTCTCCGGCCAAAGCTTCTACTTTCAGAGGACTATTCTGAAGAAAGTTACAGATCGAGATCGACTTCGCTGATCATATTCTCTCTTGATTTCTGTAAAAGCGAGTAAATCCAGATCGAAGCCGAGAACCTCTTCACCGATTTCTGAAAGTGCTACAAAGTTGAAAAGAAGAAGATCCTGGCCGTTTCATTCAGATCTGAGTGATTTACTGTTTGTATTCTTGTAATCCTCATTTTATTCTTGTAGGAGAAATCTTCTCCGAGTGTAGGAGTTTTTCACTCTGAGTTTGTAGGAAGTGTTATCTTCCGAGGTGTAGATCCCTTTGTTTGGATCGAGTTTGTAGGAACTTTGTTACGAGGGTAGGATCGATTTTTGATCCGAGATAGTGGAGTAGCCGAGTCTAGTTGATTGCTAGATCGGTGAGGGAAAGTGGATGTACCCAAGGTTGGGGAACCCCTATAAATCTTGTGTCGTCTGTGATATTGGTAGATCGTTCTATGCTGTGCTTTAACTATTTTTTTTTATTCCGCAAAAGACGCACAACTCACCTATTCACCCCCTCTAGGTGATTTAGGTTGACAACCGTTTTCTTTCACATGTCTTGTGTGTCGACACAGTTGATGTCGACAAAGTCTTCTGTGTGTCGACACTGCCTCTGTGTGTCGACACATTTGATGTCGACTAAGCTTCTGTATGTCGACACTGCCTCTGTGTGTCGACACAGTTGATGTCAACTAAGTTTCTATGTCTCGTCACTTCCTCTGTATATCGACACAGTTTCTTCAGGTGTCGACACAGCCTTTCCAAGTGTCGACACAATTAACTCCAAGTGTCGACACAGCTTTTCTCCAGTGTCGACACAAGCCTTCATAAGTGTCGACACAACTTCTTCTGGTGTCGACACATGGACTTAGAAATTTTTTCCTGCATTCTTGCATTTACTTAACCTGCACATATAAAATCAAGACAACATCAAATACACCTTGATGCATATCATTGAGTAAGGTGAGGCTTCTTCAAATCTGGTACACATTTTCCAATGTACCCAACACCTTTAGTTCCCCCTATTTGGGCAGCTAGCTTCACTCCCAGGAACCTCCGTAGTGGAAAACAGAGATAGTGGGTCAGGCCGCCCACTCCTAGGCGAGTATCCACACTACCAGGCCTAGCCCTTCGGTACAACCCTAGAAGAACACAACCTAGAGTATCCGCATACTAATGTTGTCCATATCCACCAGACTTGCTTTGGCTAAGTGTCCCACACCGCCGAGTCAACGTATCGACGTCGGTGTGAACGACCGTCCAATACCGAAGACCAACCACCTTATCTTGTATTCAAAACCTTTCGAGCTACTGGCTCCCCAGACTATCCTGTCCGTGCATCTACCTTACGAACCCACCGTCCGGATGGCAATCAAACCACCCTAATCAACCTCCCGAGCTACAGGTGTGTATGAATGTGAAACCCTAGTTATACTAGTTGCACTTGTAGTTTATTATTCCTACTGTTTAGGTTAGCCAAGGAATGCCCAAGGTATATCCCGTGAAGGGCTCTCGAGGGCACTAGGAACTATGATGGTAGCTGAAGCTCATCATTCCCTTTCGCAAGGCACTTACTATTATTGATTGTTACCCAACTCCCAACCCCATAAATGTTGTACTGGATCTAACCCTAGTTTATTTGACACTTTCTCTCCTACGGGGAAAACAATGTTTTGTCGACCCCAAGCACCTCCTAACACTAGCCAAACTTCTCACTCATAATCACGACTCCCGTTGATAATCTAATTTCACTTGCCAGACCAACACACTAATATCCCAAATCCCTAAGTTCATTTTGCAACATATTTTGATTACTGCAGTTTTTATTATACGCAGACCTTGACACGCCTGTGTCAAATATGACACGACCGTAACCGAGCCCCATGTCACCGCGCTCGTCATTTTGAGCTCAACGTTCGTCAACCCGATCGGGACACGCCCGTGTGCCATGATCCGACACGACCATGTCATTCCTGATCGACGATCAAGGCTTCCAGCTCGATGATTTGCACTCGAAGTTCGTCGACCCGCACTGACACGCCCGTGTCAAGCACCGACACGCCCGTGACTCCTCCACCTGGCCCGACAAATAGCGCCGACGACTTGTGACATGAAGCTGCGGCTAGATCTACCTCCCCGACACGCCCACCGTCATGCCCGTGGCCTCAAGCGTGACCTCCACGTGTCCACTACGAAGTCAACCAGGCCATCAAATCGCAGCACCGACCCATGAATAGTGCTGACACGCCCCCCGACACGCCAGTGTCACTGGGCGTGTACTTTGAATTTTTTCCCCTATAAATAGATGTTCTCTGTTTGTAATCCTGTTCACTTTTTTGAGCCAAATTTAGTGTGTTTTGTGGGCTACCCTTGTGTATTCCATTGCCATGTAAGGAGAACTTTTCCCCCCTCTCTTTTTATGTTTGTATTAGCTTTGTAATAGTTCATTTTAATCAATAAAATATGTTAGCTTTTCTCTTCTTAAATGACTTTGGAATGAACTTGTGTGCCCACTTTCTTCTTCATTTTATCCCTTTGTATTTCTTAGTATTTCTCTTTATGAAAAGTGTGTGTGTGTGTGTGTGTATGTGTGTAACTTGTTTAGTTTTTATGTTTTTTTAGTTTGTATCCATGTTATGTTTTGGTATAGATTTTAGTTCTAAATGAAATGTTGTGTTAAGTTTTTCTCTTTTTCTCCATGTCCCCTTTTTAGAGCTTTAATTTTCATTCTTATGAATTTATAAAAGAGGTTTTAAAGTGTTTTTTGATTTTTTTTACTTAGCTTTTTTTAGGATTGTAAAATCTTTTTGTTCTTTTAAATTTTATTTCAACTTTTTTATCACTTTTATGAACTCTTAAGAATGAAAAAGTTCTAATTTTAATTTTTGAGCAGCTTTGATTTTAGCTTTATTTTGAAAAACTTTTGATCATTTAATTTTTATTTGTTCTTTTTATGTGTTTTTGGTAAAGTCTAAGAATAAAAAAGTAGTCGTTTTAATTTTTAGGTAACTTTCATTTTTGTTTTTAATTTGTGTGTGTGAGTGTACCCCAAGGGGCCTTGGTGACCCATTGACCTCCCTTAGGGCTTAGGAAGGTCTAAGTGGGTCCCTTTGGCTAAGGGGTCGTGGTTAATTAGCCCTGTATAGGTTAGTTTGACTAATTTAGGGATAGGGTTGCCTTTGCAAACTGGTCTACATTGGTTGACCTCATTGGATCCTTGGTGATCCTATGGGCCTCTTAAAGGGATAGGGGTTTTACGATGGGGTCATGGACTCAAGTTGAAACCCTAAAGTCAAGACCTATGGTGGGTAATTGAAAATTACTATTTCCAGCCCAAGGTAGTTTTCACCTTCTTGCCCAAGTTCATTTGGTCTTCTTGGACATCTTATGGTTTTGTCATGAACTAGTCATGACAAAACTACTCCTATGGGTCTAGAAGTTCAAGGGATGTTATAAATCCCAATACATAAAAAAAAAATTTCGTCGCCGAAATAAAGGTCAGGCCTTCGGGGTTTCAATTAAAATAAAAGTATGTAACAACCCTATTAATTTGAAGGTATACCTGACTCGAAGAGATCTAATTACCTCTGCTGCATCAGGTCCCGTGGCTCCCAGGTGTGCTATTCCTAACCATGATTCCTCCACAGAACCTTGACTAGCAAGACCTTCTTGTGACGCAAGGCACGCACCGCTGTATCTTTGATCCTGACTGGCTTCAAGATGACTGATCGTTCAGAAGCCACTGGGCCATCTATAATGGAGATCAGTTGCTCATGTCGTAATAGAGCCATCCGAAGTGAAGAGACGTGGAAGATGTCGTGCGACCCTACTAACTCCGGCGGTAGCTCCAATCTGTAAGTCAAGTGGTCGATTCACTCCAGGATCCTATAAGGCCGCATGTACATCGGACTGAGCTACTTCCGCCCGCGAACCCGTGAGACTCCATGCATCGGTCGTATCTTCAAGAAAACCAGGTCTCCCACCAGGAACTCCACTTGACGATGTCGCATATCGTAGTATTTGGCATGTCTTCTCTGGGCCTCCAGCATCCTATCTCGAATCAACCTCACCTAAGCATATGTGTCCTCCACGAACTTCGATCCGAGCACCTTTGGATCCTCATCTCCGTCCATACAATGCCTGGTAAGGGGCCATGCCTATGCTAGACTAATGACTGTTGTAGTAGGAGAACTCAATCAGCGGCAATAGCCTCTCCCAAGGCTCTCCGCGGTCCAAAATTCATTGGCGTAGAAGATCCTCCAATGTCTGGTTGGTGCGCTATGTATGCTAGTCTGTCTGAGGGTGAAAATCCTTGCCGAAAGCCAAACGTGAGCGTAGGTAGGCCTGAACTAACCTCCACTCCTTAGACGTAAACCTTCCATCCCGATCTGACATGATTGTCCTGGGCACTCCGTGGTAGCGGACAAACTACTCCACAAATCTTTGCACCAGATCACTGACTGGAGCATCCGTCCTGATTGGCATAAACCTAGCCACCTTCGTCAATTTATCGATGATCAACCAACTCGAGTCGTTCCCCGCATGGGATCGGGGTAGCCCATATATAGAATCCATGGCTATGTCCTCAAATTTCCAATCCGGCACCGGAAGTGGCTGCAATAACCCATTCAGACTCTTGCACTCTACCTTTACGAGCTAGCAAGACTCGCAATGCGTCACGAAGTATGTAATATCCTTCTTCATACCCGGCCAATACATCATCCTCTTCAGATCCGCTGTCATCTTCGTGATCCCGGGTTGCACTGAATATCTACTGCAGTGGGCCTCTGCCATGATATCTTCCCGAATTCGGCCTCCTGCTGGTATATAAACTCGGCCTCTAAAGCATAATAGCCCATCTCTCAGAGAGTAATCTCCATCCGTGCCTTCCTCCAAGTCCCTAAACATCAGCTCCATCCTCGTATACAGCATCTACCCATCCTTGATGTGATCCCGGATGTCATCGGTTGTACTTATCAACGCTAGGTACTACTCATATAGCTTTGGATCATCCTCGTACACAAGAGATATTTGCATCTCTTCCAACATCTGCACCAGCTCTATAGCAATCAGCTGAAGTCCTACTCCTAGTGTAGTGTCTCTCCGGCTCAGAGCATCTACTATCAAATTGGCCTTCCAGGGATGATAGTGCATGGTATACTGGTATTCTGATAAGAACTCTACACAATGTCTCTATCTGACATTCAGCTCCATCTGTGTGTCCACGTACTTCAAAATTTTGTGATCCGAGGAAATATTACAATGGACTCCGTAGAGATAATTCCGCCAGATCATTAGAGTGAAGATAACCACTCCAATCTCCAGGTTGTGCACCAGTTAGTTTTGCTCGTGTTTCTTCAGCTGTCTTGAGGCATAAGCCAAAACGTGCCAGTTCTGCATCAGAATGGCACCCATCCCTTGATATGACACATCAGTATAAATTTCAAATCATTTGTCCCCAGATGGAAGGGCAAGGATGTGGGCTGAGGTAAGCCGACCCTTTAGATCCTGGAAGGTAGCCTCACACTGCGGCATCCAAACAAATAGAGTCTTCTTCTTCATCAGAGGTGTGAGTGGGAGGGCAATCCGAGAGAAACCCTCTACAAACTTCTGATAGTAACCGGCAAGTCCTAGGAAACTCCTCACAATAGTGGTCTTCTTCTGTGGTGGCCAATCCCATACTGCCTGAATGTTTGCCGGATCCACTGCCAGGTCTGCTCCGCTAATAATATAGCCCAGGAAAGCCACCTCCTTCAGCCAAAACAGGCATTTGGTAAACTTTGTATTCAAACTATGCTCCTTGAGCTTCTCCAATGTCAATGCCGGGTGCCGAGCATGCTCCTCCTTGTTCCTTGAGTAAATGAGGATATCGTCGTTAAATACTATGACGAAAACATCCAAATAGGGCTCAAATACCTGGTCCATTAAACCCATGAATGCGGATGGTGAATTCGTGAGCCCGAAGGGCATCACGATGAACTCGTACAACCCGTATCTACTGCTGAAAGCGGTGTTCGGGATTTCCTCCTCCTGAATCTATAGCTGGTAGTATCCTGACCTCTGATCCAGCTTCGAAAATTAGTGATCTCCCTCCAATTGGTCAAATAGCCCGTCAATCCTTGGCAGTGGGTACGTGTTCCTAACCGTCAACCTGTTTAGTGCCCTGTAATCGATGCACAGTCGGAGTTTCCCATCCTTCTTCTTCACGAACAACACTGGAGTTCCCCGTGGAGAGGAGCTTGGCCAGACAAATTCGGCTTCCACTAGCTCCTGTAGTTGCCTTCGAAACACCACTAACTCCTTTGGGGCCATCCGATAAGGTGATTTGAATAGCGGCTTATCCCACGGCATTAGCTATATGTGGAAATCCTTGTCTCAGTGCGGCGACAATCCTTGAAGCTTCTCTGAGAATACGTCAGCAAATTCCCACAACACTGGGATATTAGTAATGGAGTCCATGGCCTCAGCCATCTCGAACAGCACCTGGTAAACCTCGTCTCCCAGAAGATGGGCCTTGACGGCCTGAATAGAGGATAGAAGAAGGCGAGAAGCTGGGATAATACCTTCGAAGGTTGGGTAAGTGTCGTTGTATCTCAGCACGACCCTCCTTGTTGGGCAATCGATCTGCACATGGTTCCAGGTGACCATGTTATGCCCAGGATGAGATCAAAATCTGGCATCCTCGGTATCGTTGTCGGTTCTTCAAAAGTTACACCATCAATGGTCTTTCTCAGAATGCACTTGGTCGTAGAATGGATCGTCGTCCCGTTGGGCAGACACACCCTCCTAACAGCTCCTTCAAAGTTCTTGATCAAGTCCAGGCACTGATAAACTCCTCTGAGACAAAATTATGTGATGCTCTAGTGTCGAATACGGTGTGGGCGGGCTTGCCACACACCATCACTATCCCTGAGTTTGTTAAGTTTTTCTCTTACATATCTAATTTCAGATTTTTTCCCCTAATTCTACAATTTATATTCATGAAATCTAGCTTCTAAAAATGGAAGGAAACTTAAATTTACTTGCAGACCTGCTATCACCCATTCCAGGTTTCGGAGTTGGGCCGCGTCCAAGGCATATACCTGCCCTCTATCCTGTCTGCGGTCTCAGCCCTGAAATCCACATCCTTGGCCGCATCTATGACCACCAAATTATCGTGAAGGTGGGGTATCCTGAAGTGCTAGTAGGCGTGCCTCCCTTATGGGGCAGTTCCTCTTGAAGTGCCCTAGCTGGTTGCACAGGAAACATGTCTGTGCCTCCTCCACTACCCTCGACATTTCCCGTATCTGTAATGGCTGAGGAGCCAACACCACTGGGTTCCTCTGCTCTTGCCTATCCTCCTGGCGGGGTTGATCCCCATTCCTTCTTTCCCCAATGACTCAACCTCTTGGCTGGTCCCTCCTGCCTCCAATCACTTAGTCATTAGCCAGTCTCTTCCGGCCCCTAACTGTAAGATGGTCCGCCTCCAGCTTCTTGGCCATCTCCAAGATCCTCGCCAAGCTCCCATCAGAAACGAAGAGGAGGGTCTTCCTCATGTAATCATGAAGGCCCTTGAAGAACCTCTTTGTGTATCTCTTGTCTTCCAGCTGATATGAATCCGCAAAATAGGCTATGTGTGTGAACTCCCGTTAGCACGCCAACATCATCCTGCTGCCCTGCCTCAACAACAGGAACCTGTACTCCAGATCATCCATCGCCAACTGAGGAACAAAATGCTACAACAGATCTGCTCTAAACTCTTCACAAGAAATGTTCGCGCAATCCATTCCATCAAAGGTGGTGTCCAACAGTGACTTCCAACATCTCTTTGCATACAATTCCAAGAAGGAAACTGCCAAGGACACTGCCTCCTCCGTCGGGAATCGAATCCTAGCCAGCATCTTATAGATAATTTCCTTCCACTCCTGTATACGGACTGCTGACTCCGTCCCACGGTAGGATGGAGGATAAAGCCCCCGGAAGACACTCAGCGAGTTAGCCCCGGGATTTGGCTATGGGGCTGGAGCTTGCTGGGCCCTAAAGGCCTCCAGAATGGCCATTAGTGTCTGCCCCATTTCTGTTCACCGGAACGGAGTCAGATCCGGTGGGGGTGTAACCATGTTCTGTTCCTGAGGTGTACCCTACTGAGAAGTAGGGTTCGTCGCAGGCTACAAGGGAAATTCCAATTGTTAGTTAATGTACAAGTGGAACTAATGAAAAGTGGATTTTTGCATGTGATTCCCCCTTATGGGCACACCATTGCTTCCGCTGCTAGGTTGTCCTCAAACTAAGCTCGCGCAGGGTGTCCCAGGGTTTTGTGGACTTCTTCTCTTTGGATCGATGTTTCCTCTGATACCAGTTTTTAAGACCGCCTTTTTTCTGCTACGCTACCGAGTCTTATGCCGAGAACCGTCATTTTATGGTTACACTGACACACAGGAAGGTCGCCACTATAAAAACGCCGATTCTGCCCGCAATGAAGATCATCAAGGTGTAGAAGTACAAATGAGATTAAATCAAGTCCACAATCACATATAACACAAAATAGAAGTCACAGCAATGTCCACATGATAATAAAAGTACAAAAATATAAACAAGATTATGCCCAGTACAGCAAATCCTCACTACAACCCTCTCGCGGAAACTAAGAAAAGACGACACTCACAGAGCAAGAGACTGGTGCTCCCATACTAGAATTGCCCACCTCCATGTGCATCGTGCTCCACTGGTGCTGCATCTCCTGCTGTTGGTCCCTGTCTCCCATCCGGAGCCCCGAAAATGTTTGGTCGACCGACCATTAGTCAAAAGACTAAGTCTGATTTCGCCACCACTCCCCCAGTGGCTCTTAGGAACCGTGCGGGAGGAATGATAGGGAAGCTATAATGGTGGAGAGTAGGAACAAGCAGATGATGAGGGACCTATTCTAGCAGGTTTTTTGTAAATCTATAGAGCTGTAAAAGGAAAAACAAGCTATTGGGTATTGTATCCACAATAACCTAGATTTGGTGAAGTCATCATTGAACTAAGATGAATTAAGTTGTATTTGATGATTGTTTGAGTTATTTATTTGCAGGTTATTTCCCAAGGTGTAGACCAATGTCAGTCTACAATAGGTAAACCAAACACAGGA
>CM077147.1:129510607-129727828 GCA_039583875.1 Platanthera guangdongensis | reverse complement strand
TTAAGTCCAGAACCCTTACACTAAGGTGAATTATAAAAATAAAAGAAACTTAGTAAAAAAATTGGTGCAAGCAAGCAATAGACAAAGGAAAAGATAATTAGGCAGAAATTTAGAAAGTATAAATAGGAATTTCCAAAAGTATCAATTCTACAGCTTTTCATTTCATATCTCAACATCTTTTAGGTTTAAGCTTAGATTTGCTGCTTTTCCATCTTTTCTTGTTGTCTTCTTAGATAGCTGAAAGGCTTAGGGAAATATCTGGGAGGCCTTGGAGGAGCAGCAGGATTATTTCTCCCAAACTCTCTGTCATGGATCTTCCTTTTTAGCATTGATTTCTCATATAACTCCCATTCCTGGGAACTGTAGTGAATGTTCCTGTTCTCATTAAGATCCATAACTAGTCTGAGTGTGTCCAAAATTAGATACTTGGAAGTTGGAGACCAAGATTCAGCATGTTCAGGAGCTCTAGTAGGAGCAGTCCTGCTAGTAGAGGGGCCTTCACCATACTTCCTTTTCTTCTTGTAGGTTTTGATCTCTGTAGGAGCTTGAAGGAAGATATCAACAGGGTCTTCTTCCCAGCCTGGAACATAAGTATCTAGAGGAGCAACTGAGTCTCCAGGCCTGGGAGAGAAGGTAGGTTGCAGAGGAACAGCTGGGGCAGTGACATCTGTAGCTAGAGGGTTAAATGATGAGGAATGATGTTGGGGTCAACAGCAAGATCTGGCAGAATCTGATTGTGCATCCAGACAGCAGTGTCATAGGTATGAAATTTGACACTCTGTATCTGTGCTAGCACATCATCATGAATGGTCTTCACATGAGCTTCCCATACATCTGACTTTTGAGCAGCTGACTTTTCTACTTGTTCTTTGAGTTCTTTGACCAATCCTTCCCCCTTTCTGATTTCAACAGATAGCTTCTCTATAGTGTCTTCTTTGAAAATACCAACTTCTTCACAGATTTTCATTTTGTTAGCTTCAGTTCTCTTATCTAGCTCTATCTGATTGTTGGCAAGGGTAACACCCTGTTCCATAACATTTCCAACACTAGTGATAGTGTGGTCAAGGGCTTTTCCACCAAGTTGAAATAAGTATTTAAGCTTGTCAGTATTATGCTGAATTTCAGCAAAGCCTCTGCTCATCTCAGTCTCGAGAGCAGTTACCTTGTCAGTGACAGTCTTTAGAGAAGTGTCAAAATAATGTCTTTGTTGTTGAAGGAGAAGTGTAATATGTTGCAGCAAATCTGAGGAGGAATAGACTGTAACAGCAGCAGTAGAGGGAGCAGTAGTAGGGAGAGAAGGAGTTACCCATGGAGCTATTTCTTCAATGATCACAGAGCTGTCAGCTCTTGTGGTATGAAGTACAGCATCCCTTTCTTCTATATCATGAGGGATAGAGAAATCTAGGTTTCTGAGAGGAGCCTCAGCTGGCTCAGGAGAGGGCTCATCAGAAATAAGAATAGTGTCTTACTGGTCTTGGAGGGCAGCTGGAGATGGTGCCGGAGTCCTGGCTGGAGAATGTGCCAGAGATTGTGCTGGAGTGGAGTCTTTGTGACATATAGAGGATGGAGCTGGAGGAGATAGAGGAGGAATAAGCATCACTTCTTCAGAGAGCTCTGCAATCATAGCATCTATAGCAGCAGCTGTGGACAAAAGAGATTCTTGAGGTATCTGATCTGAAGGAGTGGCTGGACTTTCTAGAGTATGAGGGAGGGAAGAAAGTGCTGGATGAGGAGAGGGCTGCCTGACTTGGATAGAAGGAGCAGGCTCCCCCTCACTTAGTGCACCAGAGGAGCTGGCCACATGATGAGGAGAGGGAGATGGAGTCCTGTCCCCTATAGCTGGAACCTCTGGAACTTCTGAGATCTTTGCAGCTCGAGCAGAATTCTGTAGCTTCAGTTCCCATCTCTGAATGGAAAAGATGGAGACCTTCTTCATGTGGTGAAGAGGGGTCCCTTTGGAGAAGTTGAAGACTTGGGGATTTGTTTCACGGAGGAGCAGAGAGATAATTCTGGCGTAGTTGGGGCATTTTAAACTATCCTTGATTTTATCCAGAATCAGCATACCAAATTGGTATTTCTTGCGGCAGACAATTGCTTGCATTATGTCGAAGAAATATGATGGAATGTCTCTTATGGAGTTTGTCTTGCATAGTAAAATTTTCTCAATAACATCAACCAGAAATTTGCCTTCTGCATTCATGTCTGACCTTTTGAAGTACTGAGCATCAGTTGAAAAGCCACAGAATAGGGCTATTCTGTCAGAGTCTTCAGCAACTAATTGATCTTCTTCGTCTACTATTGACAGTCGGAGAAGTTGAGAGACAGAGGTCTTGTTGAGTTTAATTTTCAAACCCTTCACATTGGATTTCAGGACTTTTCCTTTCCTTTTGAACTTTGGATTGGAAAAGAATTCGGCTACTTCTGGGAAGAGAATCCGGCAGGGTTCCTGGAGGATGAAGGAGAGGTCGGCGGTGTCGAGAAGGATGAGAAGGTTGTGGAAGTCATCTGAGAGCTCTGTAATACCTGCGGTAACGAGTTCTGATCCGATGCCTATCTTGGAATAAGCGGCCATGGCTGCGGTTGACTGGAAGTGGTGAGGAGGGAAGCGGCTCTACAACAGCGGCGGAGTATGCGAAACGACAAAGGGTACTCGAGAGAACGAAATGATTTCGTATAGAAGATTTTTCGGAGTTCCATATTTATTACCCTAAATTAGTCCTAATTAATTTTGAGGGAATTAACGTTGAAGAAGGAAAAGCGGCATTAGCCTTGGGTGGCGAATAGAACAAATTCAAAAATTGGCAGACAACTACACGAGAGAGTTAAGAATTACTCGAGTAGGTAAGTAGGTACTCGAGTGGGTCTAGAAGGGTACTCAAGTAGATGAGGGTTACTTACTCGAGTATGTCTTAATTTTCTCGAGTCAAACAAAGAGAAATTTGAAAATCTAAATTTTGACTAACCCCTTGGAATTTCTTGCTTCTTAGACATCCAGCCTTCTTTAGTCCTCTTTGTTGAGCATTCCAAGTTCCGTTTTGAAGAAAGAGAACTTGGTCTCGTCCAGCGGCTTAGTGAAGATATCTGCAACTTGCCTGTCTGTGGAGACATATTGGAGATCTATGTCCCCATGCTCTACATCCTCCCGGATGAAATGATACCTTAGCTCGATATGCTTTCTCCGGCTGTGCGAGACTAGATTGTTGGCTATTGCAATTGTGATGGAAGAGTCGCAAAATAGAGGGATATTCTTGAACTTCATGTTGTAGTCTTCGAACTGATTCTTTATCCAAAGTAACTGTGCGCAGCAACTGCCTGCAGAGATGTACTCGGACTCGGCCGTTGAGATTGCGACACAGTTCTGCTTCTTGCTACTCCTGGTGATTAGCCTTCTTCCGAAGAATTGGCAAGTCCCTGAAGTGCTTTTCCGGTCGTCTTTACTACCTGCAAAATCTGCATCTGAAAATCCAATTAGTTCGATGTCATTACTTCTTGAGTAACATAAGCCAAGATTTGGTGTTCTTTTAAGGTATCTCAGGATCCGCTTTGCAGCAGCATAATGAGATTTCTTAGAGTTCACCTGAAATCTAGCACAGACACATGTTGAAAACATTATGTCAGGCCTACTGGCAGTAAGGTAGAGCAAGGATCCAATTATGCTTCTGTACTTGGTTTCATCAAAAGGTTTCCCTTTTTCATCCTTGTCCAGAGATATAGTTGAGCCCATTGGAGTCCTCATAGAGGTTGCGTTCTCCATTCCGAATTTCTTAATTAGCTCTTTGGTGAACTTGGTCTGTGAGATGAAAATTCCAACTTCAGATTGTTTCACCTGAAGCCCTAAGAAATACTTCAGCTCGCACATACTGCTCATTTCGAACTTCCCTTGCATAAGTTTTGAGAACTTTTTGTAGAGGTTGTCGTCTGTAGAGCCAAAAATAATATCGTCGACATAGATTTGCACTAGCAAAATCTGGCCTTTAATTTCCATAAGAAATAATGTCTTGTCTATCTTCCCCCTTGAGAATTTGTTCTCAAGTAGAAAGCTAGACAGCGTCTCATACCAAGCTCGAGGAGCTTGTTTCAGACAATATAGGGCCTTGTGCAGGAAATAGACGTAATCAGGAAAGTTAGGATCAACGAAACCTGGAGGTTGTTCCACATACACTTCGTCCTTTATGTTACCATTTAGGAAGGCAGACTTCACGTCCATCTGATAGACGGTGAAGCCTTTGAAAGCAGCATATGCTAGGAATAACCTTATTGGTTCCAACCTCGCCACTAGAGCATATGTCTGGTCGAAGTCGATTCCTTCTTCTTGACGATAGCCTTTAGCGACGAGTCTGGCCTTGTTCTTTTGATAATTCTGTCTTCGTCCATCTTGTTCTTGTAGACCCATTGTGTTCCAATGACGTTCTTTCCTTTGGGTCTTGGAACAAGCTTCCACACATTGCAACGCTTGAATTGATTTAGCTCTTCTTCCAATGCCATTATCCATGATCCGTATGAGTTTGCTTCCTCAAATTTCTTTGGTTCAACCTGTGAGAGAAAACTCAAATGAAGATTCTCATTAGTTGTACCTCTTCGAGTTCTGACACCATCCTGGGGATCTCCTATAATCTGGTCCATGGGGTGATCCTTCAGATGTCTGAGCTCTAGAGTTCTTGCATCTGGATTATCTTCAATCACTGGAGTGATTTCTTCATCCTGGATGACTTCTTTATTTTGATCATCAGCATCTCCAATAGGAGTTGGAGTGGTGATCTTAATGAACTTCTCGCCTTTGTCTTCGGACGCATCATCCAAGCTAGTTTCTTTCAGCTTTTCACCTGCATTTTCAATGAGCACACTAGACAGATTGCTTTGCAGCAAGCTCGTCTTATCAAATACAACATGTATCGATTCTTCCACCACCAGGGTTTTTCTATTAAATATCCTATATGCCTTACTATGGCTACTATAGCCTACAAAAATACATTCAAATCTCTTTTCGCTGAACTTGGTGGTATGATACTTACCATTGTTAAGTACAAAGCATTTACAACCAAAGATTCTAAAGTATGAGACTGTTGGTTTCCTGCCTTTCAAAAGTTCGTAAGGTGTCTTATTGTGGTATTTGTTTATGAGTGCTCGATTTTGCACGTGGCATGCAGTGTTGACGGCTTCAGCCCAGAAGTACTCTGGTAGTGAAGCATCACTCAACATGGTCCTGCAGGCCTCTATGAGTGTTCTGTTCCCTCTCTCAGCCACTCCATTCTGTTGTGGAGTACGAGGAGAGGAAAACTCATGAAAGATACCTAAGCTTTCATAGAATTCTATCATGGCCCCAGATTTGAACTCTATTCTGTTCTCACTTCTGATTTTGACTATAGAGCAGTTGTATTCATTCTGTACTTGCCTGACAAAATTAGAAAAGATATCGAAGGTATCTGACTTGTGTTTCAGAAAGAACACCCACACAAAGTGCGAGTAATCATCAACAATTACCAACGTTTAATCCTTACCTCCTAAACTTCTGATTTGCAGTAGACCAAACAAGTCCATGTGCAATAGATGGAGACATCTGTTAGAGTGTTTGCCAATAATGCTTTTAAAAGTAGCCTTTGTTTGCTTGCCTTTTACGCATGCATGACAAGGTCTGTCTTTGACGCATTTGACATTTGGGGCATCATGTACTAAGTTCATTGAAAATAGTTTATTAATAGTTTTGAAATTAATATGTGCTAGTCTCTTGTGCCATTGGTCACCAAGAGACGCACTATCTTTTGCTACAAGATACACTGGTGTAGAGGAATCTATACAAATGAAATTTAAACAGAAAATATTCCTGCTTCAAGTGCCGGATAGAATCGTTTCCATATTGTCAACGGATTTTATCAAGCACTTATCAGCATGGAATTCAACTATGTATCCTTTATCGCAGAGCTGGCTTATGCTTATGAGATTGTGTTCCAATCCTTCGACATAAGCCACATCCGAGAAGGATACATTGCCGTTAGTAATCATACCATAGCCTCTAGTGATTCCATGGTCTGAACATCCAAAGATGGCCTTTGGTCTGTTCACGACTGGAGTAAAGTTCTGAATGAGGCTTCTAGTCCCGGTCATATGCCGAGAGCATCCGCTGTCCAAGTACCAGATGGGCGTTTTGTTGGCCTTTGGACATACCTGCAATCATAATCAATTTGCCTTAGGAACCCAAACACATTTGGATCCTTGGTCTCGGGTTAGAGTACTCCCCCTACGAGTGTTAGCATTATGAGCGGTCTTTCTCATATTGCTGACATGAGTTGTTACAACATTTCTGGAATTGAACCAGCAATATATGGCGAAGTGACCAACCTTGCCACAACACCAACAGTCAAATCTGTTGTACCTTTGCCTCAAGATCTCCTGCTTGACCTTTTGGAATTGTGGTCTAGCAGGGGCAGCATTCTTGGAGGAAGATGCCTCATGATGATGGCAATCACATGGCTTCTTCTCCTTTATGGGCTTCTCTACAACAGGCTTTGTCTTTGGTGCCTTATTGATGTTGTGCCCATGATTGAAAGGGTCATAGCTCTGAAGAATAACTTCTTCATAAGGTACCTTAAAGACACTTTCGCCAAAGTTTCGGGGTCGAGTCCATCCTTGATAACGGGACTTTGTCTCTACATATGTAGGCCTAGCAAAGTGCCCGTAGGATGAGTCAAAATCAAACTCATTTGTCGGAAAGATGACTTTCTTGAATGTAGTTTGGTCTTGAGGGGCTTTCCCTTTCTCTTTGGCTAAGGCCTTTTTGGCGGCCTTATTCTTCCGTTGATTCTTGTTTCTCCTAGAGGATTTACTAGGAGCTTCTTCATGGCCTAGTCCAGCTCCCTTGGCCTTTGCTGAGAATTTAGCAATGAATGGAAGAACTGTTTTGGGCTTCGAGAAACTCTCGACAAGATTCCTTTCAGCCGCAAGTTGGGCTTCCAATTCTTTGATGATCTTCTCCTTAAGATCAAGGTGCTCAAGAGACTTGTTATATTCTTAATAGCATTATTGAAGTTTTCTTTGAGGGAGTCAGTCTTTGCGACTTTCTCTCTCAAGATGCTCTCTTCGGCTTTTAGAAATTTGATCTCTTTAGCCTGAGTCTTCACGACTCGACGACATTTGTCGTAAGCCATGATTAACTCCTTGTACTGGGCCATTAATTCTGACTCATCGTCAAAGGAGCTACCCTCGCAATCATGTTCAGAGACTTCAGAATCTGAAAGAGGGGTATGAGAGTTTACCTTCCCAGTGAACTAGGGCTCTTGTTCATCATCTGTTTGAGCCATTAGCCCAAAATAAGCTTCTTCTTCTTCACTTGACTCAGATGAGTCAGAGTCGCTAAGAGTCTTGCTATTTTTGGCTATGAGGCTCTTCTCTTTCCTCTTCTTGTTGTGTGAGGATTTCTTCTCTTCTCTTCTACCACCCTCCTTCTTCTTATGAGAGCAGTCGGCAATGACGTGACCTGGTTTATTACAATAATAGCAAATGATGTCAGTTGAAACGTATCTGTTCTATTTAGTATTGTACCTTTCATGGCTGCTTGAGCCTTTTCTTTGTCGATTGCCATCGCGCCGCGATCTTCTGTATGAGGCATCCTTGCCTTTCCATTGTTTCTTTTTATTAAGAAACGTCTTGAATTGCCTTGAGAGTAAGGAAAGCTTTCCTTCAGATAGTTCAGATCCCGAAGTGCTAGGCTCTGATGTTTCTTCTTCTTCATCAACTTCTGGAGCTGGAGCGGGGGAGGCAGCCTTAGTCTTTCACGAGGTGTTTGCCTTCAAAGCGACAGATTTCTCCTTGAGTGCAGACCTGCCTTTATCTTCTTTAGCGTTTCTTGTATTGATTTGGAGTTCATAAGGCATAAGCTTTCCAAAGAGATTTTGCGGGTCCGTTTCAGGTAGCTTCACGAACTCCCTGATGGCGCATACCTTGTTATCCCATTACTTGGTTAGGGATCTCCAGAATTTGTCGTTCAGTTCTCCGTTGGTGAATACACGGCCATACACCCTTAGGCCATTCACAATTTTGAAGAAGTTTTCAAAGGTGTCGGCAATTGTTTCCTTGTTCCCTTGTTGGAATGCTTCATATTTCTGGTTGAGAAGGGAACTCCGATCATCCCTTACTTCTTCAGTTCCTTCCATCAAAGTGACTAAGGAATGCCACATCTACTTAGCCGATTGGCAGTGAATCAAATTCTGCAGCAACGAGTCATCGACTGCACTTGTTATAATGTTCTTATCTTTCTTGTCGAGGGAGACAAGTGCAATCTCGTCTTTGTCGAGATCCATTAGCTTTTTGGGAACTTTCTTGGTAGGGTCGATTGTGGACATAGTCATGGGAACGTAAGGACCTTCTTCAACGATCATGAAGATCCTTGGATCCACAGCTTCCATGGAAAATTTTATTCTTTCTTTCCACATGGGAAAGTTATTTTTGTTGCACAGTGGAAGCTTGGCGAAATCTTTGCCCTTTTCCATTTTATGGTAGAATCTTTCAGACAACAGATTTGGATTTGATCAAGGTGTTAACCTTTTGACGATCAACCTGCCTCTGATACCAATTAAAAGAAAACGGTTGTCAGCCTAAATCACCTAGAGGGGGGTGAATAGGTGAGTTGTGTGTTTTTTGCGGAATAAAAAATAATTAGAGCACATCACAGAACTATCTACCAATATCACAGACGACACAAGATTTATAGTGGTTCCCCGACCTTGGGTACATCCACTTTCCCTCACCGATCTAGCAATCAACTAGACTCGGCTACTCCACTATCTCGGATCGAAAAACTGATCCTACCCTCGGAACAAAGTTCCTACAAACTCGATCGAAACAACGGGATCTACACCTCGGAAGATAACACTTCCTACAAACTCGGAGTGAAAAACTCCTACACTCGGAGAAACTTTCTCCTACAAGATTAATAAAGTTTTAGAAAAGTTATACAAACAGTAAATCCAATCAGGTCTGATGAAACGACCAGAATCTTCTTCTTATGAACTTTGCAGCACTTTTAGAAATTAGTGAAGAAAATCTCGGCCCAAATCTGGATCTTCTTTGCTTTTACAGAATCAGAGAGAGAAGACGAACAGTGATGTCGATCTCGATCTGTAACTTTCTTCAGAATGAATCCTCTGAAATTAGAAGCAGTGGCCGGAGAAGATGGTGGTGGCGGCGGCTTCTGTTCCGTGAAAACAGAGAGAGGAGTCGTGAAATTCTATTTTGAAATGATCGACGAGAAGGCTTTTTGAAATTCTCAGAAAATTCTTAGAAAATTCACTTCCTTCTTAGGGTTTGACATTTTCTGACAAGATATTATATAGGAGGAAAATAACGGTCATAATTTTTCTCAATGATGTATACGTGGACCAATCATGTTGCGTGATTTGAAATTCTCGTCAGATGTGCACTTAGACAAAATTTCAAGAAGATTCAGCCATATACACGAGTGAGTGAGGGACTACTCGAGTAGGTGAGGAACTACTCGAGTACATGAAGGAAAGTCAACTCAGGTATATATATATTGTCTACTCGAGTAGATAGAAAACAACTACTCGAGTAAGCAAGTAGAACTACTCGAGTAGGTATAGAGACTTACTCGAGTACATGAAGGAAAGTCAACTCGGTTATATATATATATATATATATATATATATATATATATATATATATATATATATATATATATATATATATATATATATATATATTGTCTACTCGAGTAGATAGAAAACAACTACTCGAGTAAGCAAGTAGAACTACACGAGTAGGTATAGGGACTTACTCGAGTACATGAAGGAACTACTCGAGTACAGGTAAGAACTACTCGAGTAGGTAGAATAAGCTACTCGAGTACATGAAGGGCTACTCGAGTAGAATACTTGGAAGAATTCTGAAGATGTCAAGAAGCAGTTACTCGAGTTGTTAAACTAAACTACTCGAGAGGAAAAGATCTACTCGAGTATATGAACGAAGTACTCGAGTAAATGACTTGGAAAAATTCTGGAGTAGGGAAATTACAGAATACATGAGTGAAGCTTTGATCTACTCGAGTAGGTAAGGTGAACTACTCGAGTATGTGAGTATACATACTCGAGTCAAAGTCTTAGAAAAATATGGAGGAAGAAAACTTTAATACTCGGGTAAAAATAATGATCTACTCGAGTGGTTAAGCATGCTTACTCGAGTATACGACAATCTACTCGAGTACTTTGACTTAGCTATACGAGAGATAGAATGAGTTACTCGAGTATAAGTCTTTCTGACTCGAGTAAAATACATCTAATCTACTCGAGTAGTTATCGATCTACTCGAGTAAATGACTTAGAAAAATTATTGATGTTGAAAAAAAAATCTTTCTTCTTAAGTAGTCAACTTCCAACTTTCTTCACATAGTCCAAGGGCTTGTATATGAAGTGTATCCCAATAGAGAGGCTACACATGGGTCAACACCTTGGATCACACAATGAGGGATTACATTATGTGGTCCAGTGTTTGTTGACCCATTGTAGACTAGCATTGGTCTACACTTCTCATTGGAGTCCTGCAAGCACATAACTAAAACTAAGCATCAAATACAACCTAATTCATCTTAGTTCCAGGGTGACTTCATCAAATCTAGGTTAATGTGGATATGATCCCCAACATTAGGTGTTAATAAATTATCTAAATCCTTTACATAATATTAAGTATTCAGATGCCTTCTGATGGTTGACACTCTTCCGGTCACGACCGATGAAATGTGGGTTTGCCAAATCAATGTGCATTAATCTGTCTTGGTGAGGATGCGAGTAGATAATTGTGATATACCACTGTCGACATCAGGTCAAATTTAACTGGGTGTCCTCAAAGGTTGAGGGCTCAAAGGCATAGGGCTGTCATGCACCGTATGACGGATGCGAATAAGGTGTTATTCACCAACCATACAAGAGTTGCATAGTGATGCAATCGACAAGCGTTGCCTAATTAAATAACTTCATCATGAGAGAAAAGCCAAAGCCGACTCATAGTGTGGGTGAAATACGGATCTTGTCCACTAAGAGAGTTGCTCCCACAAACTCTCTGAATTGATATCGAGGGTTATCAGTTTGATTAAAATAGTGGGAGTAATTTTTATTAAAGTCCTAATTAAAATAAAAATGTATTTTGAAATGTAGTACTAATTTTTCTCTACAAGAATCCTTGTAGAATTTAAATGGCAAGTGTAGCTCATTCCACCCTGTCCCTCAGAGCCATCCTTGAGAAGCAGAAACTGAGTGGGACAAATTATTTGGACTGGTATAGGAACTTGAGAATTCTTCTCAGGCTAGAGAGTAAGCTCTATGTTTTGGAAGAGGAATCCCCTGAAGAGCCGGTCGAGAATGCGTCCTGATCTGATAAAGATGATTATAAGAAGTATCAAGATTACCCCTTGGATATCGAATGCCTCATGCTAGTAACCATGAATTCTGAGCTTGAGAAGCAACATGAGAACATGGGTTACAAAGAAATTGACAAGTATCTCAAGAAGTTGTTTCATGGGCAGGCTTGTCAAGAGAGGTTTGACGTCACCAAGGCATTGTTTCAGTATAAGATGGGAGCTCGAGACCTAGTAGGGACTCATGTACTCAAGATGATTGGATATATAGAGATACTTGAGAGGCTGGGCTTTCCTCTGTGCCAAAAGTTGTCTACAACCCTGATCCTGTGTTAAAGTAGCGAACAAACGACCAAAAACAAGCCGGAATTTAGAATAATTGAAAGTTTTAATATCCAAAAAGATATCTATTACAAAGGTATGCCATCCCTTATATAGAATGGAGGAGAGATGAGAGAATACAAATAAGAGATGTGGGACTAAAAATTTACAGGTCTAAGCGGACTATATAGAACAAACCACACAAGCCGCGCGGTTAGACAGAAGGGCTAACCGCACGGCTACCACAAGAGAGAAAGAGAGATTGCCAGGGTAGACCGCTAGACCATCCGGTCTCCAAGTCGGCTGAGACAAACTGCCAGACCGCGCGGTCTCCAACCCGCCAAGACAGACCGCCAGACCGCCCGGTCACCAACTTCAACACTCCCCCTCAAGCTGGAGCATATATATCGATCATGCCTAGTTTGCCACAAATATGAAGAAACAGGGCGGAAACTGGCTTGGTGAAGATGTCAGCCAGCTCTTTATTAGAGCTGACAAAGGGAGTGCAAATTTGTTCCTTTAAGATCTCTTCACGAATGAAATGACAGTCGACCTCAATGTGTTTTCTTCTTTCATGGAAGACCGGATTTTTGGAGATGTATATGGAGGCCTTGTTATCACAGAACATAGGTAGAGGATGGTTGTAGACGTCTCCTTAAATCTAGCATGAGAGCCCGCAGCCATTTTAACTCACAAGTGGTCGATGCCATACTGCGATACTCAGCTTCTGCACTGGACCTGGAGACAACAGACTGCTTCTTGCTTTTCCAACTTACCAGATTTCCCCCAACAAAGGTACAAAAACCTGAGGTTAACTAGCGATCCACTTTGTCATCAGCATAACTTGCATCTGAGTATGCTTCAACCCCTAGATGACCATTCTTCTGAAAAAGTAATCCTTTCCCAGGTGCTGCTTTGACATACTCCAAGATCAGCAAGATGGACTGTAGATGACACTCCCTAGGTGCTTGCATGAATTGACTCACCTTGGCCACAGCATAGGAAATGTCGGGCCTGGTCACTGTGAGATATATGAGTTTACTAACCAGACGCCTGTACCGCGAACTATATGAAAGAGGAGGCGAATCATCTGTCCAGGTTTTGTCTTCTCCAGTTGCCATGGGGCATCGGGTAGGTTTTGCTCCAGTCAATCCTACCTCTTTTAAAAGATCAAGGGCATACTTATGTTGAGAGAGAACTAAGGAGTCGAGCTTCCGAGTGATTTTGATCCCCAGAAAGTACTTTGGAGAGCCCATATCTTTCGTGATCAGATGTTGACGAAGATGTCGCTTTGTCAGGGCTACCCCTTCCTGGTCATCACCAGTGAGAAGAATATCATCGACGTACACAGCAAGAACAACCAGCCCCGAAGGGGTTTTGCGAATAAATTGAGAGTGATCGGCAGAACTTCGCGCAAAACCAACGGCCGCCACGATGCTGCTGAACTTGTCAAACCAAGCTCGAGGGCTCTGCTTGAGGCCATAGATTGCCTTCTTCAGCCGGCATACTCGTGTCTCCCCCTGAGCAACATACCCAGGAGTTTGCTCCATATAAACGGCCTCGTGAAGATCATCATAAAGGAAGACATTCTTGACATCCAGTTGGGAAATCGACCAATCCCTATTTACCGCCACAGAGAGAAGGACCCGGATAGTGCTGAGACGAGCCATGGGGGAGAAGGTGTTAAAGTAATCAACCCCATAGGTTTGAGTAAAGCCCTTAGCAACAAGGCGAGCCTTATAACGATCCACAGTGCCGTCTGGGCCAAATTTGACCACAAAGACCCAGCGACAGCCAACAACATAAGTGCCGAAGGGAGGAGGAACAAGAGTCCAGGTACCCCGCTCAGTTAGGGTCGCCATTTCCTCATCCATGTGCATCTTCCAATTAAGAATAGCAAGGGCCTCCTGGTAGGAGTGGGGTGTGGCAGTGGCAGAGATAGCCAGTGCAAAATCCCTGCGAGAAGGGGTAAGACGATCATAGGAAACATCATCAGCAAGGGGGTGTAGGGTACACGTCCGCACCCCTTTGCGAAGAGCTATAGGAAGATCCAGGTCAGGGGGTCCCGTGGCATCCGGAGCATCCGTGGCAGAGAGAGCTGGCCCGGGAGTAGAGAGCGACGACGGTGGAGATGAGGGATACGGTGGCGGAGAAGGGGGAGAGAGAGACGGAGGGAGAGGAGTGGATGGAGATGGTGTAGGGGTGGAGATCATAGTAGGAGACGAGGGAACGAAGGGAACGACAGGAGAATCATAAGCTGGGAGAAGAGGAGAGGAGTCATCCAAGAAGTAGGAGGTATTCTCGAAGAAGGTGACGTCAGCAGAGACGAACTTCTTACGAAGGACGGGATCAAAACAACAATAGCCTTTCTGAGTGGTGGAGTACCCCAGAAAGACACATTTGGTGGAGCGAGGGGAGAGCTTATGACTGGTGGCAGAAGGGGTATGCACAAAGGCAGTGCATCCAAAGATTTGGAGAGGTAGAGGAAATGGCTCCTTGCCCGGATACAGAATGGAGAATGGGGTTTTCCGTGGAGAACCGTGGAGGGAATGCGATTGATAAGGTAGCATGCAAGGAGAATAGCATAGCCCCAATAGGAGCGAGGAACATGCATCCGAGTCATCAAGGTGCGAGCGACATCGAGGAGGTGACGGTTTTTGTGTTCTGCCACACCATTTTGTTGTGAAGTATAGACACAACTAGTTTGATGAATAATCTCATTTTGCTTGCAGAATGTAGAAAAGTCATGAGTGATATATTCTTTGGCATTATCAGATCGAAAAACTTTGATAGAAACATTAAACTGAGTTTTGATCATGAGATAGAAGGACGTCCGTACAGAGAATAATTCGGAGCGATCTTTTAACAGATACACCCACGTACAGTGAGAGAAATCATCAATGAACGTGACAAAATATGAACTACCCCAACCAATGGTAAGAGTAGGAGAAGGACCCCAAATATCGGAGTGGATGAGATCAAACGGACGGGTAGATCCACGAACGTGCTTTGGAGGGAAGGAGGAGCGGTGATGCTTGCCAAGCTGACAGGCCTCACAGTTGAGCGGAGGACTTTGTGGAGGAAGTTGGGGCAGAAGTTGACGAAGAAGACGTGGAGGAGAATGACCAAGGCGGAGATGCCATTGGAGAATATCTGTGGATGTGGAGGAGAAGGTGGAAAAAGCAGAAATGTTTTCCAGGAAGTATAGGCCGCCACTCTCAGTCCCAGTAGCAATCGTCCGTTGGGAGTCCGAATCCTGAAAAGAGCAAGAAGTCGAAGTAAATGTGATGGAACACTATAATTGCTTGCATAGAGAGGTAACGGATAATAAGTTGCACGGGAACTTGGGCATGTATAGAGTATCCGCCAAGTGAAGAGACGAGGTGACATGAACTATCCCCGTCCCATGGACTGATGATGAAGAGCCGTCAGCGAGAATAACCGGGGGCAACCGATCATGTGTTTCTAGGAGAGAAAAACACTGGAGATTGCCGGTCATATGATTTGTAGCACCGGTGTCGATCAGCCATTTTCCTTGAGTAACAACGTGGGCACTACCAGAAGACGTGACCACCGAGGCGAACGGCTTTGAGGAGTATATGAAAGCCATGAAGGGAGGAATAAAAACTGCAGCGGTCACGGTGACAGCACACCAGCGGCAAGGAGGGCCACGACCAAGGTGCAGAGCAAGGTCAAAGGGGAAGAAATGGGAAGCACAAGCCGCGCGACTTAACAGGAGGTCGCGGCGACTAACAAGCAGGAGAGGCTAAAGGAAGAAAGGCAGAGAGGCCGTCAAAACAAGGAAGAACCCGCGTGAATAGAGAGAAAGTGCAGTGGTTAGGAGAAAGAGATCTGCAGCGGTCACGATGATAGAGACCAGCGGTCAGAAAAACCACGATCAAGCCGCAGAAGCAAGCAGAGGGAAAGAAGTCGAGCGGCTAGAAATCAGCGCGCACGAACAGAAGAAAGGGACACCACGCGAACAGAGAAAAGTCCGCTAGGAGGCAAACAGGTCGAACCAAGAAGAAGGAGAAATAAAGAGGTCGCGCACACAAAGGGCAACGACAAGGAGAGAAGAAGCCGCGCGAACAGGGCGCAAGCAGGCAGAAGAAACAAGCCGCGAGGACAGGCCGCAAGAATAAGAAGCAAGCCACGTGGACAAGTCACGAGGTGAGAGAGGGCGCACAGAATCAGGAGGAGAAAATCGAGTCCTCTGATACCATGTTAAAGTAGCGAATAAACGACCAAAAACAAGCAGGAATTTTTAATAATTGAAAGTTTTATTATCCAAAAATGATATCTATTACAAAGGTATGCCCTCCCTTATATAGAATGGGGGAGAGATGAGAGAATACAAATAAGAGATTTGGGACTAAAAATTTACAGGACTAAGCGGACTATACAGAACAAACCGCACAAGCCGCGCGGTTAGACAGAAGGGCTAACCGCACAGCTACCACAAGAGAGAAAGAGAGATTGCCAGGGTAGACCGCTAGATCGTCCATTCCCCAAGCCGACTGAGACAAACCGCCAGACCGCGCGGTCTCCAACCAGCCAAGACAGACCGCCAGACCGCCCGGTCACCAACTTCAACATCCTGCAATCATTGCCGGAAAGTTTTGATAGTTCGTCTTGAACTATAATATGAATGAAATAGACAAGACACTGCTCGAGATCCTAGGCATGTTAAGAACTACAGAAATCAGTATGAAGAAGGTCAGACCTGCTAGCCCCATACTTGTGGTGCATAAACGGAAAGGCAAGGCCAAGGGTTTCAAGAAGATGATGATTGGACCTAAGTCACCTCTTGAGCACAATACTTCAGCACTAAAAAGGAAAGGCTTGGCGAAAGAAGGGAAATGCCAACACTATGGCAAGGCTGGTCATTAGAAGAGGAACTTTCCTTCTTATATTGAGAGTCTGCACAAAATGAAGGGAGGTATGATCTCCGCTTCTAGTATTTTTATTATAAAGATAAACCTTTCTGCTCCTTCATCCTGGGTATTGAATACCGGATGTGGTTCTCACATTTGAATAAATGTACTGCCCTTGATAAATTCCTTCTCCTCCCAAAAAGGTAAGGAGTCATCAATCAAGGGAAGCATAAGAGCTGTCCTTTCCAAAGGGAATGGCAATGCTCCTGTAATGCCACAGTCTCCCTTTCATGAGTTAATCCTCCATTCTCATAGGAATGATGAGGACTGCATGTATGGTCACTATAAGAATGAGAATTCTTCTTGTAGGAATACAAGTGTATCTTACAAAGGGAGAAGAAAGGGTAGGGGAATGAGTGCATTTAAGGTTCCCCATGAAAAAGTACAAATGGCCCATGCTGGACCATTAATATTTGGTGCCTCAGCCCCAACTCACAAGGATAAGGTAGTGGATTTCACTCAGGCCCATACAGCAAGGACTCAGACCAAGGGTCAGTCTACCAGTAAGCCTAACTTGAATAGTTCTAATGATATAAACAACACATCATCTGCAAAGAAGACAGCTGTAAATACCATTCAGGGAAAGCAAAGAAAGCTTGCTGGAAGAATAGCCGTCAGTCAGATCCTTGCTGAAAGGAACCTGAAGAAAGTTGTTGCTCCTCTTCATTATGTAAAGTCAAAAGTTAACCACACTGCAAGACCTGCTAAAACGAGAAGAGATAATATTCATGAGTGTTGGTGTTGTGACAAGGTGCGGTATTTTGACCTAGATTGTTGGCACAATCCTTCTATGTCTAGATTAAGAGTTAGCCTACCTGTCAGAAATGATGCAAGTTGGCAAGTCAGATTTCAGACTAATCATAACCTAGGACCCAATATCTATTGGGGCCCTAAGGTAAGGTAATTCTATTTTGCATGTTAGTCTAAGTTCTCATCGCCCATTTGGCACTTGGACAGAAGATGTTCCAGAACTTGGACTGGAACAAGAAAGTCATCTTATGGATCAGACTCCAGTGTGGGGAAGACCTAAGAACTTCCATTAAGAATAAAATGCCTGGCTGGTTGGACAAAGTTTTGCTGCCACACCATCAAACTAGTGTGGAAAAGTAGGCTGTAATCACTGAGGAAAGCTGTAATTTCTCATGTAGTATCATCAGTTGTATGGCACTTCAGTGGAAACTAGAAAAGAAGTATGCTCGGGTTCAACATTATTTGAACCTGCAGCAAAGGATGTCCAAGTCACTGGGCTGAACACACTTGTGTTGATGATCATAAAGCTAAAGCCAAAGACAAGTTTGTTGTTAAAGGGAAGAAAACGACCTAGCTCGGCAAGTAGTGATCATGGTGCAAGGGAGCTAATATGCTTAACTTATGAGAATCCAACTACAGCTCCAAGACCATAACCTCTTGTGTTGGTTTAGAAGGAATTTTCAGAAAGAAGTTACAGGAACATGTTCAGCTTCCTGTTAAGAGGCAGCCAAGAGCTGAAAAGGATCAAGGAATTTCACACATGATTAGCAGGTCCTCAGGACTATGCACAGTCTGAGGGCGAGATCAACTCCAGTTTATGGCTACAGTTGTACAGTCTATACTGCTGCCATAAGAATATGTTGTTACAGGGCAAGAGTAAAAGGCCAACATATCCTAAAAATGCATGAGGGTATAAGTTGTGGAAAAGACCTTTAGTGTTTTGAAGACTTTTCAAGTGGGATACCTCAATTGGTATCAAGGCTGACATACAAAACCCTACCAAATCTGTCCAAGTAGTATTCAACCAACTCAAACAGTCAGGTAAATTGGTCAAATAGATATCCGGTGCTGAAAAAGTGAGAACAGTGAAAGAACAATACTTCCACCTCTTCACAGTGCAAGAAAGAACAAAACAATTCTGGGATGATGCTTTCCAAAGGAGACAGAGTTAACTACCCAGTCAGATCAAAGGAGAATGGGTCATAAGATGCACCTCCACCACAGAGTGCAAGGTAGATAGGATAAGCAAAGATTGAACCAATCAAATCCTATGAAGAAGAATGACTACTTGGAGCTGCAAGAAAGAAACAAGTCATACAATATCAGCTCCATGTTATCAGGACCACATTCTCTAGTTAGATATGTTCTTGATGTAACATCAAGACTATAAAGAACATCAAGTGATATCCAGACTGGCATAGACTAGAATGTCTACTAGGAATCTGATAAAGGATGCTTTAGTTGAGGGGTAGCAGGAAGCTGCTGCAGTAGATCCGCTGTCACAACTACTAATCAGTTTTTCATAAGTACAATGCACAGACCAAGGGGAGAGTATAAGAAGAGGAAGAACTAACTGACAGCTCAAGTGGACCCATGGTTCACTCAAGTGCCAAGGGGCTGCAGTGATGTGGTGTATCAATGATATCACCACAAGTAAATACTGATTATGTAGATAAAACATTAGCAAGTGGAACTATTTGTGCAGCAAGTTCAAATGCTACAGTGTTGTGTTGTATCAATGTATCAGCACAGATGATATGACTCCTAATCAAGTAGACTGATCACTAGGATGATTTCCTTAGTAGTACAAACATAGGACTTTGTCAGGATCAAGAGATAATCTCTCCCATGATACTTTCTACTCCCTCAATAGATATACCTATTAAAGAAGACAGAAAGGGGGAGATATGTGGCAATACATAAGGGGCAATTCTTCTACTGGTGCTCCATATAAACATTATGTGGTAGAAAGGAGAGTTCATATTACTTGAGCGATTGCTCAAGTAGTATGAGGATGCATTGACTTAACATTTTAAGTCAATACAATTTATTAGAGCACATTGTATTAATATAACATAAGCTAGTAGGTGTGTAGAAACGTCTACAGCTGCATGAAATTATTCTTCCTATCATGATAATGCCTCTTAGTATTGTTGGGTGTTCTGACTTCTTCAAATAGGGGGAGATTGTTGGGGTATTGCCCACAATGTTTCCTGGAGTAGATTTGAAGAGGAATCACCATAAAGACTAAGAGCATTGTTGCATTTTATGTTGTTTAAGCTCATCATGTGCAGGATGTTCCATGGAACAAGTCTAGACAGGTTTTCTAAGTGATGTGATAAGTGCTCACAAAGTGAAGATGCTGGAAAGACTGGAGGTAGCCTAAGTGGTCGAGTCAGGTAAATTCTTACCTATGTTGTAGGCTGATAGAAATCTGTCTAGGTACACATGCATTGAGTGATGAAGACACACTCAACGCCATACAACAAAAGGTTGTCAGTAGAACTCAGTTTAGAAATTCGTCGAACTGAGTTCAGAGTTCGTCGAGCTGAGCTTGTCATTCGTCGAGCTAAGATCACAAAAAAGGCTCTGAGTTGAACATAGTCGAACTTCAAACTTCATCGAACTAAGTTCAGAGTTCGTTGAGCTAAGATCACCATTCGTCGAGCTAAGATCAGAGTTTGAGACTCTGAGTTCGTCGAGCTCAGTTCAGAAAATTCGTCGAACTGAGTTCAGTGTTCGTTGAGCTGAGTTCGCCATTCGTCGAACTCAGTTCAGTTGGTCGAACTAAGTTTAGAAAATGGGCAAAGACAAAAAGCGTTGAGTGATGAACACACACTCAACGCTCTCAACAACAGAGAAGAAGGAAGTTTTAGCCAAAGGCAAAAGCGTCAAGATAGCTGAGAGAGCTGAGAAGCTCAATGCAAAAGCGTTGAGAGAAATGTTGGTCTCAGCAAAACGGTTGAGATAGGAGTTAGTCTCAGCAAAATCACTAAGATAAGTGTTGGTCTCAGCATAACCGCTGAGACAAGTGTTGGTCTCAGCACAACCGCTGAGACAAGTTTTTGTCTCAGTTGAGAACAAGAAACCACTGAGATAGGAGTTAGTCTCAGCACAACCGATGAGACAAGTGTTAGGCTCAGCACAACCACTGAGATAAGTGTTGGCCTCAGTACAACCGCTGAGACAAGTGTTTGTCTCAGCTTAGAATAAGAAAGCGCTGAGACAGTTTAGCAAAAAAATGGTTAAGGCAAAAAACTTTGAGTGGAGGTTGCTAACTCAACGCTATCAACGCCTAGTGAAGACAAAATTTTGTCTAAGGAGTTTGGCATGGAGTGATGCTCATACACTAAATGCCAACCATCAGATAGCTGATAAAGCAAGTGACGTTGAGTGAATCTGAATCACTCAACGCCTAGAAATAGATTTCAAATATAAGTAGTTTTGCGTTGAGTGAAGGTTACTCAACGCCATGAGACAGAAAATCTGTCTAAGTGTTTTGGTGTTGAGTGATTCTTACTCACTCAATGTTTATGCTAATGTAGTTTGATTTTTAGCTAACTCCATAGCCTATGATGTCAGCAAGTCAACAAGTCAACATATTTCAAATTAATGGCGGGATGGCTACAGTACACGGCAATTTTTGCCACAGACCTACTGTATGAATGTTGGCATTAAAGTAAGGTTGTAACTGGACATTAAATATGTGGGTCCCACTTCTCAAGCTTTCTACTGGCCATTAAATGTGTGGGTCCCACTACTCAAGAGCCGTTGGGTCGAAATCAATAAAAGGAAAAAAGGCCTACAGAGAAAAGTATACTTTGGGAAAAAGCAATCAGGGAGTTCTTCTTCTCCGTCATTATTGTGGAGCAAAAGAACTTGAAGCTCCATTCAGAAAGACGAAGAGCATGTTAGCTGTTGATATCAACATCATCAACAACAAGATAGCTGTTGTGATCTTCATCTGCATCATCAAGCAAGTGCAGAGTATTTCCTTGACGAAAGAGGAAGCAACCAAGGGTCGACCCTTGATGCATGTTCTTACCAGTTCCAACTGTACAAGCATCCTGAAGATTTTAATCTGGAAGCTATGAAGAGAAGAAGCTTGAAGAAGCAAAGATCTGAAAGAAGACTCAGGTGACTTTTCCTCAGGAGCCAAAGTCAGGGCTGAATCACCTCAGCCCAGGAAAGGAAGAAAAGGCAGAGCTACCCTAGTCTGCAAAGTTGAGGAAAGATTTTCTCAGCTCAAGAAGCAGCAATTAGCTGCAGCAACTTCACTGACCAGCAGGAAAAATCCCTGGTGCTGTGAAGTAGTAGTTAGGGCTGGGCTTCAGGCTTAGTTCCAAAAGAGGCAGAACATTGCTCTGCAAGTCACTTCCAGCTCAAGTGATTACTTATTACTATGGAAGAAGTTAGGACTAATTACTTCTTAGATCAGTGAAGGTAGACTCAGGATATAAATTCCTGTAGTCATTATTAGGCTGAGTCTTTCTCAGTCAAGAAGCTTGACATGGAGAAATATATCTTGTGCCAAGAATATCCACCAACCTATCTTCATCCTATAGGATCCAAGTGTGGATCTGAGCTATAGGGCTTTATTGCCTGAGGTAGGAGAGTGCTGCTCTCTGATGTATGATCTAAGTGTGGATCAAAGTGTAGGGCCTTTTGGCATGAGGTAGGTGACAAGCTTGTCACTGAGCTGTAGTTTCCTAGAAGTGCACTGTGGTAGGTACCTGTTGGGTACTGAGCTATAGGAGTGTTGTAGCACTCTGAGAGTTGGGTTTTGTGCCTGAAGTTGTAGTGTTGAAAAGTCTAAGCTGTAGGCCTTAGAGATAAGGCTGAGGTAGGTGGCTTGAGGATAACTGAGTGTAGAAGCACTGCAAAGCTCTGAGGTAGGATCCTTTATGGGTCTGAGGTAGGGCTGTCCTCCCAGACTGAGTGTAGTGCTTAACAGCATGAGGTAGGTGGTCTACTGATCACTGAGTTGTAAGACTTTGTGGCTGAGAAGTATGTCTTGGAGGAGACTTATAGATCCTCAGGGATCTGAGGTGTAAGCTCTTAGGAGCAGTTTGGAGGAGTTTGTGCATAGTCCAACAAGATAGTTGTATAGGTGGGAGGGAACGTAGATGTACCCAATTGGGGAACCACTATAAATATCTTTGTGCTTTTCTGTGTTTGTTTTTCTTTTCTTATTAGCAGGTGTTAAGGACAAGCTCTAGATCACCCTAAGTTGAAAGCTAAAAGAAAACAACAAGATATTATAAAGAAAATAAAAGATACTCACTAAGGACTAAGAAACCTATTCACCCCCCCCCCTCTAGGTGAGTTAGCTATCCTTGAAAAATAGACTTTCACCGGGTTTGTTTTGGTGACTCGGTGGAGCTTTTTATAGGGATGTGGTGCCATTTTGCCTTCGGGTTGTGTTTTACCAATTTTTTTGTCAGATTGGAATTTTGACTTCATCGTAAGATTCGTAGCATCGGTATTTAGCTACGGTGCAATTTTCGTAGAAATTCGTGGTTGTTTGGATTGATTAGTCATTTCGACGTTATTTAATTAAGTGATAATATATTATATTATAATTATTAATATAAATAGAAGTATTGGTCACGGTGAACCCTACCCGTAACTATTCATCATCTTCCTAAACCAACAACTATGTTTCGCAAAAGAGAGGAGTTCGACGGGCTTGGCGTGTTTTCGGCCGGCGATTTCCAGAGATCCGGTGGTCAGATTCTTCAACAGATTAGAGATTTGGAAAGCTCTCGGCGAGGGCTACGCGATTATGGTAAGATCTTCCCGATTCCTTGATTTTTAGGTGTTAGGGTTAGTGATTTTGACCTCTTTTCTCCTCCAAATGTTTAAAGAATCTTTGTTAGGGCCTTTTCACGGCCGATCCTTGTCGCGGTGCAAGTGGGCGACATTTCTCTGAAATTTTGAGGCAAGTGGATTTTCTCCCCTTGCATGTCCAAACTTTGCTTATTTTCTTCCCCTCCCTCCTCCTCCCTTAGAGAATAGGATTGACATAGTTTGAATCATGAAAGAACCACACTTGGGTATGGCAACATTTCATCCAAAACCGTGCAATTTGGTTTAGCAGCTTTACGGGTATTCGGCGAGTTAGGTAAGTTATAATCGTCGAGTATCTTGGGTCAATTCATCGTGTATCGACGTTATGGATTCGTCGGGTATAACTGGTAAGATCGCCGGGTAAGGAGAAGTCTCGCCCAAGTATAGATTCGTCGAGTATAAGATGCCTCTTTAGCCGAAGTGTTTTTTCGGCGAGTATCGTTAAGGAATTTGTCGAGTATTGTTAGTCGCAGATTATTGTAGGATTACCAAGGAAGATTCGACGTATGTCATAGGAATTCGTCGAGTATCAATAGTTCATTTTCTCCAAGTAGTATAAGATTCCTCGAGTATAGTCGACAAATTGCGAGTATAGGCTAGTCTTATAAGTGTCGAGTGGCCGGTGAAGCCATTGGATTTTTGCATGTATCAAGGGATGTCTTCGAGTATCATTGGTCGATTCGTCATGTATCGTGTAGCATTCATCGAGAATAGTAGGTCATATTCGCCGAGCATTGTGAAATTCGCCGAGTATCCTTGTGGTTCGTCAGGGATACTCGCTGAATTAGCCATGACTTACATTTTTTGCTGTATTTGGCCCGATTCGTCGAGTTTGGACCTTCGAGTATATTTTTGGGTATTTGTGTCCCGTTTGTCATGGGAGAGTTGGGGCTTGGTGTGATTTTGGGGTTTTTCTCCCTTATTTCTCTGAAGCAAACCTGTGTTATGGGGTGTGATTTTATCAATATTACAGGTGATTTTCTTATGACCATAGTTGGCTATGTCCTTTTGACCCTGGTGGGTTTGTGACTGTGGGTGTGCTGGCGGAGGGTTCTCCGCCCACATGTGTCTTTTTTCTTCGTTTTGGGGTGTAGCAAGTCTAAGGCCACCTTCCTTTTGACCCTGGTGTGTTGGTGACTGTGGGTGTGCTGGCGTAGGGTTCTCTCCCTACATGTGCTGATTTTTCCACAGTGTTTATTCTCATTTTACAATGGGTCTGCTGTATTAAATTATGTACACACTTTGATCTTATGATTTAAAACTGATGCTTTCCATGCATCTTTTCTTTTCTTGTTTGGGTGGTAACCCTTCTATTCTTTCGCCTTTTTGTATGCTGACAGTTTCTTTTGCAACTTGTATTTTTCTTGCTGAGGTATTATTCTTTTGAATGCCTCAGGTTCAGGGTTGTAGTCGGTGGAGCGACTGAGTTAGGTAGTAGCTTTTCGAGGATAGTTGTTGCATCAGTTCTCCTCACTATTGTGAGGTAGTTCTTGTTTTCAGTTTTAGTTCAGACTTACATACTTTTGGTGGGTTCGTGTTAGGTCGTTGACTCCCACTGTTAGTTTCTTTTGGATTATAGAATACTTGGCTACATTCTAGTTTTTCTTTTTGTGGTTGTATTTACTTGCTCTCTTCAAAGGTTTTATGTTAGGTTGCATGTTAGGTATTTTATAGTATAAAAATTATTATTAATACTTCATACAAGACATGTTTGAAATCTAAATCACTATGTTTAAAAGGTCGTCAAAGCTATTTCTCTATTATTATAAATCTAGAGACTTGCATACCATGAGTTGTCCTCTGCGGTTGTTTATATTCATGTAGGACGTCTAACCTTGTAAATAAAGTATTTTCTCTAGCGTACAACTATCTTTTCTTATGGACTAGATGAGCCACTATGCCGAGGAATACGGCTAACCGCTTAACTTAAACTGGATATTCATTAAATAACTTATAAATCTTTTGTAAAGTTGTTCAGTTGGAGTTTTGACTGAGCGTCTGCAGTTATCCCCTGCTGATGTTACATTATGACGTGCATTTTCCCTTACTCTGATATATTGTTAAATCAGGAGAAAATACGGGATGTGACTCTACCTCAGATTCTCAATAGAATCTCACCACTCAACCTTTATATGTTAGGCTTACAACTCAGATCAATAATAATCTTATAGAAAGAGTATATGTTTGATGATGATTGACTACAGAGTGAATATCCCCCGAGCTTTCTTTCTGAATTGAGTAAACTCAGTTCAACTTCATCACATCAGCAAGATAGTAGATCTTTATGAAGCTTCTGCTTGTGCTGGGAAAACAACTGCAGAGAACTGCTTCTTCAACCCTTTGATGTAGTAGTGTTGAGTGTTGTTGGCTTAAAGATGAACAACAACAAGAGTTATCTATGCTTCTTCATCTCTCACATAAAGATGAGTATTGTGAACTTGTTGTTAAAGACTATTTGATTTCACTGTTCTTTGTGTTCTTCAACCGCCCAACCTCTGTCAATAATTCCTAGACTTACTATCGAAAAATGATTTCAAGGAAATCTTCCACTAAATCGAGAGGAGGAAGATGACCAAAAAACTCTTGTTTTGTTTTCTCAGAAAGTGCCTTTAATTTCTCGTCGTCCAACAAATCTATGTGCAGTATGGACTAGCCGGAATAGGTAAATGCAACATATCTTTTGAATTAATTGTTGTACTAAAGGCATACGACACCTTTTTTCAACTAGCGCGCAATTCTCGTAACAATTGAATTATTGATGACGTCAACAAGATCCAGCGCTTGTGGACTTAGCAATTTCCAAACAACCTTCAAAGTCTTTGTGTGAGGCCATGTCACTCAATGCAGAAATACATAGCAGAAAATCTGTATCTTAAGGCATTGAGTGAACCTTTGAAACTCAATGCATTTGACATTTGCAGTCTAACTAATAAGTCGTTGAGTGATTGTTCATCACTAAACGGATTTAGACTTTATAGAATTTTCCTGCATGAAGGCTTTGAGTGATGCTTCTACACTCAATACTTCTAGTCTTTGTTGAATTCATGAAGATGCGTTGAGTGGCCCATCTTCACTCAATGCTTCAATACTTAGTCAGAAATTCTGTTGAGTAGGCGTTGAGTGAACTGTCTTCACTCAATGATTCTATCCTTAGACAGCTTTCTAGTCAGCAACACTGAGGCTTTGACTGCTAGATCTTCTATCAATGCTTTTAGGCTCCTAGCATTGAGTGAAGCTAGTTCACTCAACACTTCTGGACTTTGCCTGTTTTCTGCTTATCCATCATCCTATCTTGAGTCCCACTGTTATTGTGACCCAGAAAACTTATCTAATCAATACAATAGTATACAACCTGCATACAATGAACTTTGAATATATATTAGGTACATTCATGTGTATACCATTGACCTGTGTGTCTTCTTCAAATCTAGGACATTGTGATCAATGGACCCAATAAGAGGAAGTATAAAAAGTATTGAGAACCGAACGATAGGAATCTCCACTAAGCAAAAGTTGGAATGATTTTCAAAATATAGAAAAGTGTCTGTCCTTAAGGCCTTACAAAATTTTTCTAATAAATTAAAGTGATTTGCATATATCGACTTGCAGACTGACCACACATAAAAGTAGAAAAGAAGCATCACTTGGCCTTCGAGGGTCGGCTTAATACAAAGGGCGTTAGCCCACAAATTTCAGCCTGGCTCCCCAGCACCTACATAGGGACAATACACAAAGATGTGGAAAACAAGGCAACGGTTAGCATAAGCTGACCAAATTATAACGACCCCGCCTGATAAGTCAATAATTATTGTTATTTATATATATATTATTTAATAAATGGTTATATTTTATTTAGTTCTTATTAATATAGTTATTAATTACTTTGTTTTCTTATTTCAGGTTAATCTGAGCTGTCAATATCAATTTGGATCTTGCAGGACTGATCAGGAGAAGAAACTGAAGAAATCTGGAAAAATCACAAATTACAGGCCAAGGTCATGGATGTAACACTCAAGTCATGGGGATGACCAACAGGCGTGAACCATCTGGGACCTCCAAATTAAATTTCCACGTCAGATTAAAGTTACATGCTTCTGATACGGGCGTGGAACTCAAGACACAGGCTTGACTCGATGGCGTGACGATCAGGTGTGTCGCACATTATGAAGCCAGTATTAGATCCAGATGGTTTTTAGCTGACATGCCCTAGGTCACGGGGGTTACCTAGGGGCGTGACTTCCCGAACCTGCCAGATTTTAATTCTCGTCATTTCCAGTTCCCGTCATCTCCTCTAATAGTAAAGACACGCCCTAGGTCACGGGCGTGACCTACGGGCATGACCCACAGAATGATGAATTTTGGCGGTTTTCTCCAAACATTCTTATGCTTTCAAGAGGACGGTTCCGCACCTTACATGCCCCTAGTCACATGCGTGACCGAGGGGCGTGATTCTCCAAAAAAATTCTTATAAATACCATATTGAGCTGGGAGCTGAGGAGGAATCTAGGTGCTAACTAGGAGTAGATTTTGAAGCTTACTTTCCAGTTCCTGCATTTCCTTTATGTAATTTCAATTTCTTAGAATAGTTTTTCTTCTATTTTTATTCAAGCACTTCTTTTAGTAATTATGTTTGTCTTCTTATTTTTATGTTGTTTTTACATTGTGTCAAGTAGCTAATTTCAATTATCAGTTGATCATGATGATCTTTGAATGAAATAAACTTATTTTCAAGCTTTCTTTATTTATCGCTTTGATTTAGCTTTGATTTCAATAGTGTTGAATTCACTTTTTGATATTATATTCGAATCATAGATTTACTGAGAGATTGTGGATACGAGTATATCACTCAAAGGTAGAAGGAGCTGCATGCACTCCTTGAGAGGGGATGATATGGATCTTCCGGGTTGGAGTCAAATCCAATAGGGAGGTTCACCACATAAAGCAAGCTTAGGAGTTTCAATTGGCCGAGATGACTTAATCGATCAACCAAAGTTTAGTTGAGAGTGTATTCTCGAGAGAGGCGCTTTTGTAATTTGTTAACCTCCACGGTCGAAGTAGGTAGATTAAAAGCTTGAATTTTACGTAAAGTTTATTTTATTTCAAATGGAGTCTAGATCAAGTGTTGATTTTTGTTCTTAGTTTTATTAAAATTCTATTTTTATTTTCTATAAAATAATATAAATTTGCGTGAGTAGAAGTAGTCAACAGGTCCCGAGTCTAATGTGATACTTGACCCTATAATCTAGAACAGTAGGTACACTTGCCTTATCGATTTAGAATCACGCGCTAGCGTGAATTTTATCGATCGTCTTTTTGGCGCCGTTGTCGGGGTAGATTTTTGTTGATATTTAGAAATCACAAATTTTATTAATTTTATCATTCTCTTTCTCTACCCTAATTCTTTGTTTTTTTTTATTTTTTTTTAAAATTCAATTCCATTAGGTAAAGGTTGTTTATTTTTCTTTCAAAAAAATGTATTCTCAATTGGTCGCCACGTTTGCCAAGCTTGAAATTTATTTAAATAATTTGGAAGCTGCCTGCTGGCAAAAAATTTCTTGTTATTATTGTGATACTCCACATCGAAATGAGAAATGTTAACTTGATAATTGTTCTCAAAATTTTTCGTATGAAAATAAATTTTATAAAATTTATGAAAACATTTTTTCTCATTTTAATGATAATTCTTTTTCACATTTCATTAAAATAATTTTCCAAATTTTAATAATTTTCATGAGAATAATTTTTCAAATTTTAACGAGAATAATTATTTTGATTAAAATAATTCTTTTATTCCACCTTGGATATTGGTTTTTCTTCTTCATAAGAACAACCAGAAGAATTCCCAAGTAATGAGAATAATTATTTAGGTCCTAAGTTTTGTTCTTCTTTGATCGCACCGCAACCTTATTCTTCTAATTTTGGGGACTTTTCACAATTTCAGGATGATCCTCCTCCCCAAAATTTAAAAGAATTAAATACTTTTTCTAATAATTATTTTATTTTGGGGGAATCGTAGAGAATTTAAATTCTTTCTCCTCCACAAAATTTAAATGATATTCTTTCTTGTTCAAATGATTATCCCCTTCTTCGAATATATCACCTTTGGCGGAACTTGAATCTCCATGTGCCACCTTAGTGTCTTATTCCAAAGAGGAAGAAACACGATTATATCGAAAATTTATTGATATTATGGGCAAACTGGATGAATTCGAAGAAGAACATGTTTCTTCTCCTACTACACCTGATTTTTATTTTCATGAATTTTCAAGCACATCTTGTAATTATTTAGGAATTCAAATTCATGAAAATGAGGTATCTGATAATGTTACTTTAAATGAATTTTTAGATGATAATTTTATTTTGATAAATAACCAACCGGAGACTAATCATATAGTTTCGCAAGAGCCTCCTTCTTCCGAAAATTTTTCTGACGCACTTCATTTTTATTTTTCTTTTACTAACGATTTTCAGGAAGGAGAGGAGCCGTTGGAATTAATCATCTTTTACAATCCATTTGTCGCTCCTCGACAAAAATTCAAATCACCTCAGGTATGTATAGGTGATTTGAATTTATACTTTCAAGTCAAACCGCAAGAAGGAAAATCAACACGTAAGCGGAGTAGTCGGGCGAGCGACTTCAGCTTATTCGTCGAAGCATGAATTAAGGGATTTTTCCGTTCACCTTAACTTTTATTTTCCCTTCTCCTAATCAAAACTGTTAAGCTTAAGATGGGAAAAAATGCTATTGGGAGACAACCCTTGCTTATCTTTTACTTTCTCGCATTTTTTTTGTTTTTTAAAAATTAGCTAATCTATTTTCCCCCTCTTATTTGGCTTTTAAACATTGGGGACAATGTATATTTTTAAGTATGGGGGTGGGATCTCGTTTGTTGTTTTTTCTTAAAATTCAAAAAATTTGAAAAATCTTTAAAATTATTAAAAAAATTGTTTTTTTTATTTTAACCAAAAAAATACAAAACAAATTTAAAAAATAGAAAAATAAATTCTTGGAAAGGGCCGTGTTGGGCTTTCATCCCATAAAACCACCTAGTATCTTGAGAACCCATCACTAGGTAGCCCTCGGGAAGTCCAAGAAATAAAAGAATTAGTATTATAATTTATGTTTTTAGTATTTTTTTTTAAAAAATATAAAAAATAAAATAAAAAATAAATATATATAATAAACCCCTACTTAATTTTTTGTGTTTTTTAGAAATTTATTTTGAGTTTATTTATAAGAATTTTTATAATTTTTGATTTTCTAATCTTTTATTTCATCATTGTTACTTATATTTAATTTTTAAGTGATTTGATTTTAAGAAATATCTTATGAAATAAATTTGTTTAGACTAATTTATTTAGCTCGTTTTCTTTTTCAATTCTAATTAGTGTAAATTTTGTAGTACTTAAATCAACAGGTTCTATATTGCAATTATCGTCACTTACGCTTTAAGATTCTTAGGAAATTTTAATTTATTATAGTTGCTCTGTAATTATTTTAAGTTAATCTAAAAATTAGTTTAGCCTTTCCCTTTTTAAAAATTTTTCTTGTTAGCTCATATGTCACGGGATGAGAAGATAAAATTGATTCTCCTCTGATAAACATATGCATATTTTTTCTTTTTGGTTAGATCATATATCATTGAAATCAAGTATTTCTTGGTACACATATGGATCCTCAAATTAAAGGTGGAGTAAGAGGATAAAATTCATTACTCCTAATCAGTTTTATTTTTATTTGAAGAGAGAAGATATTTGTTCATATGTCATGGAAAATGAAAGATTAAAATTATTCATTTTCTTGGTAAACATATGCAAATATCAAAAAGAAAAAATATTTTGTGGGATGAGAGGATAAAATTCATCACCTTAAATCCAAAATATCTTAAATTTCCTTGTTCCCAAAACCTACTAGACAAAATAATTGTTTTGGACTTAAATAAAAATACTAAGAAAGCAAAAGTAGAAGTTTGAATTTTCCCAAGTTTCTTTTTAGTTAAAAGTGTTAATAATTTTTAATGTAACTTTGGTTGGTAACTACTTAATTTTGAAATCTAATTAATTTATTTGAGAAAATTTTGCTAAATATCTTCCCTCTTAACATTTTTAATTTCATATCTCAGGACTTAATTTTTAAATCACTAAATTTTATTTTTATCTTTCCTTTGGTTTAATAAATTTATATTTAATTAAAATTCTATATTAATTTCTTATAAGTACTTCTCGTAGTTTTGCTCTGCAATAGCAAAAGCTTAAGTATGTGGGCATTTGATAAGTCAATAATTATAGTTATTTATATATAAATTTTATTTAATAAATAGTTATATTTTATTTAGTTATTATTATTATAGTTATTAATTCCTTTATTTTCATATTTCGTGTTAATGTAGGCTGCCAATATCAATTTAGATCTTGCAGGACTGATCAGGCGAAGAAACTAAAGAAATCTAGAAAAATCGAAATTTGCATACCAAGGTCACGGGCATGACCCTCAAGTCACGGGCATGACCAGCAGGCATGACCCATCCAGGACTTCTAGATTTAATTTCCACATTAGATTAAAGTTACATGCCTCGGAGACGGGCTTGGCCCTCAAGTCACGGGCGTGACTCGAAGGTGTGATGATTAGGCGTATCGCGCATTATGAATCCAGTTTTAGATCCAGACAGTTTTTAGCTTACATGCCCTAGGTCACGGGCTGAACTAGGGGCGTGACTTCCCGCAACTGCAAGATTTTAATTCCCACCTTTTCCAGTTCCCGCCGTCTCTAGTAACAGTAAAGACAACCTCTAGGTCACGGGCATGACTTATGGGTGTAACGCGCAGAATGGTGATATTTGGCGGTTTTCTTCCAATGTTCCTGGGCTTTCAAGAGGATGGTTCTGCACCATACACGGCCCCTAGTCACAGGAGTGACCGAGGGGCACGACTCTCCATAAAAATTCTTATAAATACCAGATTGGGTCAGGAGCTGAGGAGGATTCTAGGAGCTAACTAGGATTTGATTTTGTAGCTTACTTTCCAGTTCTTCCGTTTCCTTTATGCAATTTCAATTTCTTAGAATAGCTTTGCTTCTATTTTAATTCAAGCACTTCTTTTAGCAATTATGTTTGTCTTCTTCTTTTTATCTAGTTTTTTCATCATGTAAAGTAGCTAAAATTAATTAGCACTTGATCATGATGATCTTTGAATGAAATAAACTTATTTTCAAGCTCTTTTATTTATCGCATTCATTTACCTTTGATTTCAATTGTGATGAATTTACTTTTCGATATTATGTCCGTATCTTAGATTTACAGAGAGGTTGTTGATACGAGTATATCACTCAAAGGTAGAAGGAGCCACATGCACTCCTTTCGAGAGGATTCCATGGATCTTACGGATTGGAGTCAAATCCAATAGTGGGTTTCACCGCATAAAGCAAGCGTAGGGGTTTCGATTGGCCGAGAGGTCTTAATCGATCAACCTAAGTTTAGCCGAGAGTGTATTATCGAAAGTGGCGCTTTTATAATTTGGTAACCTCCACGGTTGACGTAGGTAGATTATAAGCTTGAATTTTACGTATAGTTTATTTTATTTCAAAGGGAGTCTAGATCAAGTGTTGATTTTAGTTCGTAGTTTTATTAAAATTCTATTTTTATTTTCGATGAAATAATATTAATTTTCGTGAGTAGAAGTAGTAAACTGGCCCCAAGTCTAATATGACACTTGACCCTATACACTAGAACGATAGCTACACTTGTCTTATCGATTTAGAATCTTGCGCATGCGGCGATGCTCCTTCCCTACCAGTGAACGTCATGTACATAATATGGAAACAGAACGTGGAATTTAAGCACCATTCACCATAGATATTGGCACGACCTGCCTCATGCCCCATACACTAAGGGCACATTATCAATGTACTAATATTCAAGCCCCAACACCATTCTCAAAACAATACATATAAGCATTACTAGTCTTTTCGGCCCGTACCCTACAACTCCAACCTTTGCCTACGACAAAGACAAAGGCGATCACCAAGATCTAGCTCAATAACCCACTACAGGTAAAATGACATAGGGTTGGGTACAATTCAGCCATATCCTGTTGCTCAAATCGTTGGGCACAATAAGCCACGATGCTGGTAAGCCTCCCATTTCCGATTCATAACAATACATAACCACATTATGTTCCAAGGCTGGCTCTCATGTCCACCATAGTGGAGCAATTTAAGCTCATATCTCAACATACAGGCCCCTAGTCTCCACGAGATAGGCCTCAGAAAACTCACTGGGAGTTACCGCTGGCGGTAGCGCTACCACCGCACGGTAGGGGACAGAATACGATCTCTTCCCTAGAACTTGGGTATTTTCTTGGAGACCATCTCCAGTTGTCTCTTTGCTGTAACTTGCATAGCCCTCGACTCCGAAACTAAACTTTTAACCACAGAGTCTTCTCTGACATGCAAAATAACAAGATAACCATCACCAATCCAAAGCAAACTGTTTAAATGGGCTTCACAGAGCATGTCTATTGCGTACTTCGATTCTGGATTCTAAATGCAAGTATCTCACCTGGGATACCATATATCAACCCTTGGAAATCCCTTCGCTCTCCACCAATTGGTGGGGGATTTCATGCAACATGCCAAAATGAGGACTTCATAAATCCAAGGAGGAAGATCAATACCCTTGAAGTGCTCTTTGGAGCCATATATCAAAATCCAAATGGATGGAAAGAACCGCACTAGGCCGCTCTTCGTAGATCATGACTCATCTCATGATTTGGTGCTCCAATGATCTGATAAAAGCAAGATTCCCTTTCTTCATCCTCTTCCTCGCTCCCCCTTCTCTCTAACTCTTTTAAAGAGAAAGCCTAGGTTTATAATGAGGGATTACTCCCATCCAACAGACTTAAACTAGCAAAAACCACAACCCACCATCAGATCGTGATGTGTGACTAATATTGAAAATGGTTCTCTTTCCAGAATGCTATCTCTGCGTGGTAATAAGATACCGATGCATGGTAAGCAAATTTGTGGCTTCTCCCATAAGCCCACCATCCAAATTCTCCAATCACACGCTGATATTTGGCCACGCAGTAACTGACGCTCTACCGCTACGTGGCACTAATGTACCGTCGAGCATTAGGTGATGCATCGTATGATTAAGATGCTTACGATGAAAGGTCTCTACCGCCACGCGGTATGGCTATCGCCGGACAGTAGCCCACAGAGAGCAATGAAAAATAAATCAGCTACGCTACCGCCGATGCTAGTACTACCGCCTGGCAATAGCTCTCAGAGAGATATACTTGGTGAAATCTGGGGCAATACATTCCACCTCTAGCTCATGGAAGATATTCAATGGTTTAAACATATCCAAAAAATACCCCAAGAGGGACATATATGTTTCCAAATAGAATAAACATTTAATACTGATATTGTTTGTTACTGCTGCAATAGGCCAGGACATGTCATGTTTGACGGTCCTATAAAGAGAAATGAAGAAGGAAGGTTTGAAGAAAAGAAACATTATAAAGGGAAGGTGGAAAAGGCTTCATGGCAAAGGAGCAAAATATTTTGCGTGATAATGATTCAGACTCATCAGAGTCAAAAGAAAAAAAAGCCAACTTTAGGCTTACTATTTTATCAAATAAAGATGAATTTACTATTGCCAGGGTGGGAATCAGCGCTCACCAATCATTGTCTGATTATGAGTGTAAGTAAGATGATTTTTATGTCCCGATGGCCTTTGCTGATGAGAAAGATTAGAATGACACTCATCCTAATAAGGTAAGTATTAACACAACAAGAAAAATGACCTTTAGCCACGGTTTTTTTTGCCACGGCATAAAACCGCGGCTAATAATGAAGTATTAGTCACGGTACCTAAACCGTGGCAAATAAGTTAGTATTATCCACGGATGATTGAACCGTGGCAAAAAAACACTTTTTGCCACGGTTTGCCTATTTCGTGGCTAATAAGCCAGTATTAGCCATGGAAGCCTGAACCGTGGCAAAAAGTCGTGGCATTTTTAGTCTCACACCGCCAATTTCAACATAAATTTCGGGTTTATATATCTCATTCCGCAATAAATGTTTGAATTAGCTGGGCTCGCGGGCGGCGGCGGGCGGCGGCGGCGGCGGCGGCGGGCGGCGGCGGGCGGCGGCGGTGGGCGGCGGCGGGCGGCGGCTGGCGGCGGCGGGCGGCGGGCAGCGGCACGCGGAATCTTTTTTATTTTTTACAGCCCCTTTAGCCACAGAAATTCAACTGTGGCAAATAAGGAGCTTTAGTCACAGCAATGGGAACGTGGCTAATAATTGCTGAAAAGAGACTCATTAGCCACGATTCTAAACCGTGGCTAAAAGTCGTGGCTAAAACTCTTTTTGCCACGGATTCAGCGTGGCTAATACTATTAGCCACGCTCGCATTCCCCGCTCTCAATTTCCGTGGGTAGGTCGTGGCTAAAAGTCTTTAGCCACGGTTTTTGACCTTTTGCCAAGGCAAATTACCGTGGCTAAAAGTCCAATTTCTTGTAGTGTAAAGAAACTTTATCTTTATCTGAATATGTAATTGGTGCTGAATCTGATATTTGCACATCATCTGATGATGAAGGTGACTCTGAATAAGAAAATGTATATAATTACTTAATTAAAAAGTATGGTTCTCTCTTGGAAGAACTAAAGAAGTGCAAAGCTTTTGCCAAGTCATAGGCTAAAGTGATTGACTCTCTCAAGCTTGCCAATTCTAAACTCCTTGAGAAAGTTGAAAGGCTAAATCAAATGAGTGTTGAACACAGCAAGTTGAGAAGAACATCATTAATTCATAGTGGAGCAATCAGCCAGAAGAAAAGATTAGTAAGGATTTTGAAGAAAAACTTCTGATTGAGAGGAAGCTTGTGACTAAGTTCTCCATGTCACAAATTAAACTGTCCATAATAGACAGCTTTTCTGCACCATTTAGAGCTGATGTGTGGTATACTAAAGAGGCGAAAGTATAATCAAATAACAAAAGGAAAGCTTAAATGCAATCAACTAAATTTCTGAAGGGATTACTACCATCAAAGAACTATGACATTCGGCGGGGGCGGCGACATGTGGCGGGGGAGTCAACGTTCGGCAGGAGAAACAATGTTCGGCTAGGGAGGCGACGTTTGTCGGGGGTGGCGACAATTGGTTGGAGCGGCAACTTCCGGGGAGGGCGATGACATTTGGCAGGGGTAGAGAAAAAGTAGGAAAAGAAATTGGGTAATTATGAATTGGAAATGAGAAGAGATGGTTATGAATTTTATAATATTGAACAGATGAAGAAAAGGAGGAAACAAAACAATTGATTTAACTTCAGCCTAAACACAACAATATATCGAGGATAGGACAATATTCATTGTGTTAGCTTAAACAATTATAATAATGAACTCATTTATTTTGAATATAACAATGAACTAGATCTAATAATGGACCAACTAAAATAATTGAAAATGAGAAGAGACACGCAAATTATAAGCTTAGGCATTAGCTATTTTGTGCCTTGCAACAACGATGGATTAAACTCTGTGAAAAAATGAGGAAAAGTTGAATAATTCCACTAATTAGAATTTTAAATAAAAGTTGAATTAAAATGCTAAACTTAGTTGAGTACAATCTTAGTAAGAAATATATTTCACAAAGATATAATGACCTTGAGGTTTTAAAATTAAAAGAAATACCTAAATAACATTGACATAAACAATGTGCTAATTGAGCTATATTGAGAAAGGAAAATGATTTGTAAATATGTATATGCATATACACGATCGCATGACATTGAAAAATATAAATAAAAATTATAGTTGTGTAATACAGAACAAACCCCCACCTAACTGTACATAGGCTAAAAACTAGTGGTTTTACCGCCTTATTGCCTATCTACTCATTTACTTGTTTGATGCTCACAAATGAGTTAAATTGAGGAAATTCAAAACTTTTCTTAGACATGAGAATTGATCTCATCATGATCATGATCAAGATTTGTTTGCATTGAAATCGTACAACATATATGAACATGGGGATTTTCTAATGAGGATGGAAATATGATTACGTTGTCACTGCATATTGAGGGAGAATGTGTTTTAATTCCTTTTCTCATACTTCTGAAATAAGAGGTATAATCCATGTTCTTTGTGGGAGTAGTCAGGCGAGCAGAAAAAGCCAGGCAGGCTGTCGTTTTAATATTTTGCTGATCTAAATAACATTTTATTGCATGAGATAGTTTAAACATTCACATGGATTATGCATAAGAACAATAACCGCATATATTTGCACTTTTGAAGACAAATCCATTATTCTTTCTTTTGACTTATGGATATTACACTATTCTATTTGAGGAGTGACCATGGACCAATTTTTCAGAAAAAAGTAAATACAATGAACTTCAATCTTATGGATGATTCCTATTTTTAGTATATTCAAGAACAAATAAGTTCACCTCTACTATTCAACAAGGAATAGAAAATTGCTTCTCAAACTCCATTTCTATTGCATCAAAAAAAAGTTATTTCAGAATGCAATTCTTGAAAAGAAATCCATGGAAAAGAAGTGGAAATATGATCATCGATTTACATACTTCAATAGTGATCTCCCATTTCCAACAATTACAATAGAAAACAAACTTTGATTAATTTTCTCATCAAATTAAAAATTTGCATAACACCTGCTTGAGCTACGTAATACAGGAAACATTTGTCAAAAATTCAATCTTGAAGAATAAATGGTAATATAAATGTTGGCTTTCTATTAAATATATATAGAAATGTGGGCAATATTTATTCATCCTTTGAGTAAAATTTGCAAGCAAAAAAAATTGCCAATAAATGATGCAAAATGCTCATATGTATAATAGCAGGAGGAAAAAACATCAAGGCAAACCTTAATACATATAAATAGATGCATACTGATTACACTTTAGACAGTTTTTAAACAAATCGATCATATTAATCAGTGGTTGGATTTGCGACACTACCACCGCCGACCATGCCCACGTAAGTGATTCTACCATTTCCTATTAAATAAAATGCAATGAACAACCTAAGGAAATATGGAACAATAGAAGACAGCTCTAGTGCTTTCCTTCTGACGAAGAACTGGATTTTTGAACATCAATCGAACACAATTCGAACTTGTAGCTACCGGCCTTCAAATATGTAATGGGAAATTAATCCAAGCTGATACCCCTGTGAGAGACCAGATGAAGAAATAAAATTCATTCCATCGAAGAGCATGTATGCTGTTACCATTTTTATTAGGCATTTTATCGAACATAGAGAATGTTTATAAGACCATGTTGTTATTAGGCATTTTATCGAACACCATGTGTGCACTATAAATGGACACCATGTAAATAATGATATTGAAATGAAAGAATTTTGTTGTTGTTGCCTCACTGCCCCTACAATGAATAAAAAATTATGGAGGATCGAAGAAGAATAAAATCAGTGCAACAGATACCTGGAGAGGGGCGATTGATAGTACGTAAGAGAAAATTATACTGAATCCCTGCATTTAAACCCTGCTTCTGTTCATATTTCACTGCCCTACAACGAAGAAGAAAATGTGGTGATTACAAGAAAATTTTTTGGACGTGAGAATACTTGGAGAGGGGCAATCAATTGCCGGTTAAGAGCACATAGGTTGTCGTAGATGGCTTCGAGCAAAAGCTTTCTCCAACCATCTGACTGTCAGTATCTAGACAATGCAATGAAATAATGAAAGTGTGAGGAAGAAGAAAAATAATAAAAGAAGATTTATGTTTGAAGAAATATGGAATAGAAGACCCTGACTTTGTGCGATTTCATGTACAGCTTCCTCCCCTCCCTCTCCCTCATCTCCATCGCAGGCAACCTCGCAATGCTCGTTTTGATTGACTTGCGTACATGAGTAGTAGAATATGCGTGGAACTGAAATAAATTTCATTCTTATACTGTCAGCAATCACATGAATTCGAATTTGGGAAAGAAAATGAGGAATAATGGGATGGAAACTGAAAATAACAAAAAAGACCTAGATTTTAAATTAAAGAAGGAATATTGAAGGGCATTTTAGGAATCCAGAATGTTACACCAAACCCCTTTTGCCTTTGTTTATAGTATAAAGTATAATAAAGACACACACACACACATGAACATCTTCACACGAGCTATGTAACACCCCAGTTTTCCAGAGCTTTAGCGTTAGGAAGCTATAATGCGGTGATACGTAGTTATCGCCAGGCAATAGCCTTGTTTTATCGAAACCAAGCGTTGAGAGCGTTGAGTACTAGTGCGCATTGTTTGTTAGATACTGCTCGGGGGGTAGCTTGGCATTTAGTTCGTTGAGAGGCATGCGTTGAGTGGAGGCATTGAATGAGATACCACACACCGTTATTCTTACCTCCGGCGATAGCGCGACGTTTTTTTATGACAAGCGCTCGGGAAGCTAAAGCGGCCCGGTAGGTAGATACTGCTCGACGATAGTGCTCTGGAGCAGTTCTATCATTTGGCATTTTAGCAGTCCGATTTCTCTTAAGATTTGATCCTATAGCCCATGACACTCCATCCAAAGGCCACAAATAGGGCTGAAACGTTCTAAACCATCATTTGTTCTCTTTTGGAGTTAGAGTCAAGGTGCTGAGAGAAAGAGTTTGCAGGAGGAGGAAGAAGGCCTTTCTCTGCCATTGACGAAGCTTCGGGGCTCCGATCGTTGATGGAAGGCTAGATCCATGGAGGGGACTTGGAGGCATACACATTCATCCGTGCAAGTCAAGTTTTCCATGGTTAGGAAGAGGAGTTATAAGGTAACGACACTTCTTCTATCGGTATTTAGAATGTGTTCATGGCAACCATGTTTATTACGGCTTTCTTTGAAGCATTTGGGCATCAAATCTCTGAAATGAGAGTGGTTTAGGTTGACAGGGCTGAAGAGGAGTCACCAGTTCGTTGTGTCCGTCCCCGACATGATATTGCATTAGAAATCCGCTCCGTTAGTGGATTATGCATTGTGGGTGAAGCCGAAGTCGCTACCGTTAGTCTGACTCAGTGATGTTGCATAACAAGCCTAAGGATTGTGCTAGAAATCTGTTTGCAGCAAGATGTCATTTGTGATGTGGTTTCCCCTTATTTTCGGGTGAGTACGAATGGTGGATTAGGGCGGGAAAGGCTATTGATTGTGATGTACTAAGGCACAGCTTTGACTCTAAGGTCGGCTGGCTACCCTGTGACATGCAAGTCATCTGTGGAGACTATCTAGGCAAGACAAGTCACCTACTGTGAAACTGACGAGAACACCAAGATTTGGACAAGCCCAAGCAATGAAGCCCATGAGTGTGTGGGGTCAAGCAAGGGTTCTTATCATCGATTTTTTTAGATGGAGTCCTTACATGAGAAGTTAGAGCTTGCCAGCAAGCCCAAGTTTTAAGACCCACGAGTAGGTGGGGCCGTGGCAAGAGATCTATGTAGCAGCTTGTATCTCGTTAGGGGAAATTGGAAGTACCTATGTGTTTTTGGGTTGAACGCCGATGGGGAAAGTTGAAGTACCTGTTTGATGACGTGTGATGATTTGTTAGATTCATGCACTATAGGGTGTCTTGGGTGAAATGTTGGTTTGCATACATGCTGCATAGTAGACCACTTTTATTATATGCTCAACATAGAAACATGTTTGTTGTATAAGACATCCAAACGTGTTTTGCAACTTTCTATGTTCATCTATCTTTGCATATGAAGTGCTGAGATACAGGTTGATGGAGTGCCCCGGGGTCAGCTAGTGACGGCTGGGAGGAGATATGTTGGTTAGATAGTTGTGGTCAGCATTTGCTGACCCATGTTACTACAAACTTTTACAGGGCAAGAATCGTAAGAGTGAGTAAGCTCGCCGGCAAAAAAGGTCTAAGCCTCATGAAGTGTGAAAGTGAGGGATAGATCTACTTTACACTAGAGGGGGGGGGGGGTGAATAGTGTATATTAAAAATATAATTTAGTTTTATTGCGGATTTAAAAACTAGTGATATATATAAATATATAAAGCAAAAACAAAACAAATCATAACAAACAAACAGAGAGAATGACAATCACAAATGACACAAGGAGTTTATAGTGGTTCCCCAATAAACCTGGATACATCCACTCTTCTACCACCCTGATAGGAATCCACCACTAGTTCTTGATCAGGTGCACTGCCACTAGAATATCTATTTTCTAAGGGAGAACTAGCAACCCTTTGAGCTTTTGACCAGGTGCCCAAAAACTAAGCTAAGTCATTTGATCAGGTGACTTAAGAACTAAGGGTGTCAACTTTTGAAGGGAGTTATAACCCATTACACATTTAGAAAAAAAAAAGTGATGTTGTCTTCTATTTCAAATTTCTCTGAGAAGACTGATTGGATGATGAAGCTAAAAGATCCCCTTGATTTGTGTAGAGATTGTAATTAGGTGAGGGAGACTTCTCTTCAGTGTGTAAGCCTTCAACAATTATATTTCTCTCCAGTAAAGCTTTTAGACATATTAAAGATTGATTGTCTCTTGGAGAGTTGAAAGTTATTTAACTCAAGGTTAGCTAATCACCTACAGGGGGGTGAATATGTCTTTGAAATTTTATCAATTCTTTGCTGAAATTTTATATACGTTGATTTGAATCAACGACACAGTTGTATGTGGGCCCCAGCCAATGTTTGGTGAGCCCCACCTTCTTCAAAAAAGGGCAAGGCAGCTTTCGGTGCCACTACATCTTTCCCACAACGACTACATCTAAGTTGACTTTGATGACGTTAGCAATGGTCATCACCATCTGGACTTAGAAAATATTCCAGAAATCCATGAAGCATTGAGTGACGTTAAGTCACTCAACACCATCTGTATTGGCTCTCAGCGCTTCTGGACTTGTGAATTTCTCTGGATTTATCTCAGCAGTTCTGTCTTAGCGGTCTAAGCGGTTTCTTCATAATAGCCGTGACAGGACTTTTTCTCAATGCTTTCTTCTTATTAGCTGATACAAGTCTTTGTCTCAGCGGTTCTATCTCAGCGGTCTTTGCTTCTCGTTGAGACTATCTTCTATCTCAACAGTTTTCCTCTTAACTATCTCAGTGCTTCCTTCTTCATTAGAAGCATTGAGTGAACCTGCTTCACTCAATGCTTCTGGACTTAGAGAAATCTAACTAGTTTTGTCTCAGCGCTTCCTTCTTCATTGGAAGCATTGAGTGAACCTCCTTCACGGAAGTCTCCTGGACGTAGAGAAATTTAGCCAGTTTTGTCTCAACTGTCTCAGCTCGCTCAACGCCTTCTTCTCAGCTATCTCAGCTGTCTCAGTGTTTTTTTCCTTAGTTGATTTTTCTAGCTTTAGCTTAACAAGTGTTGATCTGAGTTTGACGATTTGTAAGCTGAGCTCGACGAATTGCAAGCTAATCTCGATGAACTTCAAGCTAAGCTCGATGAAATTTGAGACCTGAACTCTTCTGCTTATCCTAAGGAATGTTAAGTTGAGATCGATGATCAGCGAACTGAGCTTGACGAACTTCGAGCTGAGCTTGATGAAATTTGAGTTTACTACCAAACTCATTTTCTTCACCTGTCTAATCATAGACTACCTGCATGCATGAACTAAAGCACACATCATATAAATTATGTGTGTATTCCATTGACTAGTTTGACTTCTTATAAATCTGGGATATTGGGATCAATAGACCCCACAATCTCCCCCTATTTGAAGAAGTCATTGACAACACAACAAATTCAACATAGACAAAATTTAACATTAGTAGAGTGTGGAAATTTTATCACATTTCTCCAGACTGTGGAGAATTACTTACTCCCCCTGGCATTCTGTCATTCTTACTGTTCCACTTATCTGTTCTTCTCAACCCTGGACTTCTATCCTCCCCATTTTTGACTTCTACAATAGGGAGCATACTGAGGGGTTTTTCTCCCCAAATCTATCTAGAGTAGAATTTTCCCACTGTGATTGAAATCAGTTCAGCTGTTGGGCCAGCTCCCCCTCAATAGTTGCATACTATCTTCATAAACTGGAGGAAGAGCATGTTCTACCTGCAAAATAAACAGTGCAGCATATGGTAGAAGAGAGAATTGAAGCTACAGAAGATTCAACAAACACAATTCAAATTTGAAGGTGTTGAACTTGTCTTGATCTAGTTTCTTTGTAAAGATATCAGCCACTTGCTTGTTTGTGGAGACAAATTCAAGGGAGATGTCTTCCCTTTCCACATGTTCTCTAATGAAATGATACCTAATTTATATATGCTTAGTCCTGCTATTGGAGAAAGGATTCCTAGCTATAGAAATTGCACTACTAGAATCACAAAGGAGTGGAGTTCTACTTATCTGAATATTGTAGTCCTGAAGTTGATGCTGGATCCACAACAACTGAGTACAGCAACTTCCAGCTGAAATATACTCTGACTCTGCTATTTATATTGCAATACTCATTTGTTTCTTACTGCTCTAAGAGACAAGACTTCCACCTAGAAATTGACAGGAGCCTGAAGTGCTCTTCATGTCCTCCTTGCAGCCTATAAAATCTGCATCTAAATATCCTTATGAAATCTTGGGGTACCATAGGCCACGATCAGAGGTGCCCTTATGATATCTCAAGATTCTTTTCACAGCAGTGTAGTGAGTCTCTTTAGGATAGTCCTGATACCTAGCACAGACAAATGTTGTATACATAAGGTCAGGCCTACTTGTAGTGAGGTAGAGAAGGGAGCCAACTATAACTCTATACAGAGTTTGATCAACAGGCTTCCATGGCTCATCTTTGCGAAGAGGCATACTTGAGCTCATGGGAGTTCTTATGGTGGAAGCATTCTCCATGCTATATTTTTTTATTATCTCCCTGGTGAACTTTGACTGGGATATGGATAGACCATCATCAGTCTGTTTTACTTGGAGTCCCAAGAAAAATTTCAGGTCACCCATACTACTCATCTAAAACTTCCCCTGCATAAGTTTTGCAAACTTCCTACAGAGGTTGTCATCAGTTGAGCCAAATATTATGGCATCAACATAAATCTGTACTAGAATGATCTTGCCCTTAGATTCCCTTAGGAATAAGATCATGAAAGTGTTCAGTTGCCTACCTAAATCACCTAGTGGTGGGTGAATAGGTGAGTTGTGCATCTTTTGCGGAATAAATAATTTAGAGATCTATGCACACAATTATCAACCAAGCAATCACAAATGACAAAAGATTTATAGTAGCTCCCTAACCTTGGATACATCCACTTTCCCTCATCGATCTAGCAAAGCACTAGACTCGGCTACTCCACTATCTCGGATTGAAAACCAATCCTACGCCTCGGAACAAAGTTCCTACAATCTCGATGCACAACACAGATCTACACTCGGAAGATAAAAACTTCCTACAACTCGGAGACAAAAAAGCTCCTACACTCGTAGAGAACTCTCCTATAAGAATGAAATTGAGAGTATATGAAAATACAAACAGTAATATTTTCTCAGATCTGGAAACAGTCGGCCTGAATCTTCTTCCTTGATCTTTGCAGCTTTATCAAAATAGGTTGAAGAATAATCTCGGAAAGAACAACATCTAGAATTTCTTGGACACACACGATCTGAGAGATGTTGAAGAATTAAAAACAATCTCAATCTGTGGGTCTTCTTGATCTGAATCTTCTGGATCGAAAACCCTAGCCGAGTATGCGCGATGAAGGTCGTCGGTGGCGGTGATAACTCTAATTTTATCCATATATTTATATATATATTATTTAATAATTAATTAGTTTTTGAATATAGTTTATGTTTCTATTATCTAATTCCTTTATTTTCTTATTTTAGGACCAAATCGGGCTGCAAATATTAATATGGAGTTTACAGGATCAATCAGGAGACAGAGCTGAAAAAAAGCCGAAAAATTGCAAAGTACACGGCCCTGTCACGGGCGTGACCACCAAGTCACGGGCATGACATTCAGGCGTGACCCCCCGGCGCGTGTTCCAGAGCCGCTGTCACGCCAATTAAAATTACACACCCATATTTCACAGGCGTGCCACGTCAACACGGGCGTGGTTTTCAGGCGTGCCACGCTGATGATCCAGAACTACAGATCCACATCAAGTTAAAGTTATATACCCTGACACGGGCGTGACATCTTGGTCACGGGCGTGTGCAAAAACCGTGACATCCTGGCGTGTCAACTAAATACTGCAGTTTCCAGATTTTGGTAGTTTTCATCTTACACGCCCATGGTCACGGCCGTGCTCCGGGGCATGACTCTTCCAACAACGGCCGAAGTTACTCCCGCTGTTTCTGCTTCCCGCCATTTTCAGCAACCGTAAAGACACGCCCTAGGTCACGGGCGTTACCTAGGGGCGTGACCCTCCAATTAACGATTTTTGGCGATTTCGCGCCAACGTTCTGAAGAATTGAAGACGATGGTTCCGAGCCCGACACCCCTAGGTCACGGGCGTGACCTAGGGGCGTGACCATCCAGCAACTTTGCCTATAAAATCCAGGCAATTCCAGAAGCTGAGGAGGAGATTTTTGGGAGCTTAGTTCTGTCTTATTTAATGTTTTTCTTGCATTATAATTTCATATTGTACCTTTACTTTCAAGTCTTTCTTTAATCATGTCTTTCTTTATGCTTTCATGTAATTCTCCCATTATGATGAGCATCTAATTTCCCAATTAGCACTTGATCATGATGAACTTTGGAATGAAATAAATTTCTTATTTTTGTCTCAAATTAGCAAGCATTCTATTTTATGTACTTTGATTTATCTTTGATTTAAATTTCTTCGAATTCATAAGTTACAAATTACGTTTATTCGATTTTAGATCTGTAGCCTAGATTTACCGAGAGGTTGTGGATACAAGTAGATCGCTCAAGGATAAAGAGAGTTTCTTGCACCCCTCGAGAGAGGTAGGCAAAATTCTTCCACGTTGGAGTCAATTCCATTAGAGAGGTTCATCGCCTAAAGCAAGCTTAGGTTTTTCGACTGGCCGAGAGGTCTTAATCGATCAACCTAAGGTTAGTCGAGTGCGTATTATCGAGAGAGGCGTCTTGTAGTTTTGGAACCTCCGCGGTCGAAGTCAATAATTTAGATGCTTGTGCTTTTTAATTTCTTGGAAATTATTCTAGCCCAAAGGGATTCTAGATCAAGTGCTAGCCTTTTTATCGTCACATTTCTTCTCTTAGTCTAGCGTTTTCTTGTTCGCAAAACCAATTTCCGATCGATAAAATAATAGCTCCTCCTCGTGAGTACAAGTACTCAACAGTCCCCGAGTTCAAATACGACATCTCCTATACTAAATTTCGATAGGTGCACTTGCCTAGTTGAGTATTTAGTTTGGATATCATTTTCGAAACTTATAAAATCTTCATCAAGTTTTTGGCGCCGTTGCCGGGGATTTTTTTTAGTCGATATTTTGAAAGCAAGGATCTATTAATTTTAACATTTTATTTTTGTTTTAGAAATATCAAAAATAAAAATAAAAAAATTATTTTGTCTTATTGTGGTGTATGACCCGAGGGAATCCGTCACCTCTTTTTGATTTGGATCCGGAAATCGAGCGAACACTTCGGCACTGCTTACGATTTCGAGTTCCGAATTTTCAAGATACGGAATCCTTAGGAGACACTCCTAATCCTTCATTAAACCTCTCTCCGTCACCGCCTTCTTCTTCTCCTTCTTCATTTAGTTCTTATTCCCATTCTCCTAGATCTCCTTCTTCTTCTTCTTCCAATATGGGTGAGCCATATGCTGTCGAACAAAGGACTATGTCCTATTATGCCCGTCCAAACTTGGACGAGGCTTAATCTGGTATTGTTCACCCCGCTATTGCCCCCAATAATTTTGAGTTGAAGCCAAGCATCATGCAAATGGTACAACAATATGTACAATTTGATGGGCTTCAGGATGAAGATCCAAACACGCATATTTCAAATTTCTTAGAAATATGCGATACTTTTAAAATTAATGGTGTATCCGATGATGCCATCCGGCTAAGGTTATTTCCATTTACATTGCGCACTAAAGCCAAGCAGTGGTTGGGTTCTCTACCAAGGTGATCCATCACAATATGGGCACAAATGATGGAAAGATTTCTTACGAAATACTTTCCGCCGGCTAAAACGGCTAAATTGCGCAATGACATTACTTATTTCTCCCAACTTGATTCGGAAACGTTATATGATACATGGGAGCGTTTCAAGGAATTGCTTCGTCGATGTCCTCATCATGCAATTCCGGATTGGTTACAAATCCAAACCTTCTATAACGGCCTAAATTCTCAAACTAGGCAACATATCGATGCCGCCGCTGGTGGAACGCTTAATAACAAAACACCGGCGGCCGCCCAAGAGCTTATAGAAGGTATGCCTTTGAATACCTATCAATGGAGTACACCTCGGTCTAAACCACCTAAACCGGCCGGGATGTATGAAATCGATACGGTTTCAAGTTTGTCTCTCCAGGTTGAGCAACTGCAAAAACAGATGAACGAGATGTCTGCTTCCTCGTCCAAATCTACCTGTGAGCCCCAATATTGGGAGCCTTCTACTATTGCCGAGCATGTGGATTACATGGGCAATCCAAATCGGCCACCTTATAATCCGGGTAATAATTTTGGCAATACCTATCACCCGGGTATAAGGAATCACCCCAACTTCTCTTGGAGTAATCCGGGGAACGCGGCTCGCCCACCTAACACAATCCCACCTAATTATTTTCCGCCACAAGCTCCCAAAGCTCCCAATCTCGAGGCGTTGTTCACTAAATATACGACTTCAAATGATGCCAATATCCGGAATCTCACCGGATCTCTTCGTAGTTTGGAGAACCAAATTAGGCAAATTGCTAAAATGCTCTCCGATCGCCAACAAGGAGCATTACCGGGCAATACGGAGCCCAACCCAAAGGAGCAAGCGAAGGCTATCACGCTTCGGAGCGGGAAAGAGGTACATTCTTCTTCCAATCCGGTTGAACAAGAGGTAACAAATTCTACATCACCTCCTCCTCCTCCTAAAGATTTTATCAAAAATAAAATTAAAAAATATCAACCGCCTCTTCCCTATCTGTCCAAATTAAAGAAAGAGCGGACGGATGATCATTTCGGTAATTTTGTAGAATCATTTAAGCAAATTCATATTAATTTACCATTTTATGAAGCCATAGCGCAAATGCCGAAATACGCAAAATACCTCAAGGATCTTTTAACAAATAAAAAGCGACTTGAGGAAATTTCCATGGTTCAATTGAACGCGGAATGTTCGGCGGTTTTACTCAATAAATTGCCTAAGAAACTAACCGACCCGGGAAGTTTCTCTATTCCTTGCCTATTTGGCGATTTATTGGTAAAACATGCGTTGGCCGATCTTGGCGCCTCGATTAATTTAATGCCTTATTCGTTATTTTAAAAATTAGGATTAGGAAAGCCTAATCCAACATGAATGAGCATCCAATTGGCGGATCGGACTATTAAATACCCTGTGGGTATTGTTGAGGATGTGCTTGTCAAGGTCGACAAATTTATCTTTTGGGTAGATTTTGTCATCCTTGACATAGAAGAGGACACTGAGGTTCTGCTTATTCTCGGTCGCCCTTTTCTCGCTACCTCGCGCGCTATAATAGATGTTAGTAACGGTAAACTTCTCCTTAGAGTCAGAGATGAAGAAGTTACCTTTACTATCAAATCATCTATGAAAAATACACTTGCTAACGACGACTCGTGTTTCTTTTTGGAGGCTTCTCCCGATGAAGGCTGCATTTTATTCCCTGAAAATCTTTATTCTCCTATTGATTATGATGAAAATTTGGAAACTTTAAATATCATTTCTCATGACATTAGTGATAATCAATCGGACACACAAGAGCCTATTTTTGAAATTCTAGAATTAGGGAGTGACCGATTAAAAACTTCTTACGATGAACCTCCAACCTTAGAGCTAAAACAACTGCCAGATCATTTAGAATATTTATTTCTAGCGGAAGGTTCAAAACTTCCCGTTATTGTGTCGGCGTATTTATCCGATGAAGAAAAATTTAAATTATTAAATGTTTTAAAACGCCATCGCCGCGCAATTGCGTGGAAAATTACGGATCTAAAAGTTATTAATCCCACCTTTTGTACGCACAAAATTTTATTAGAAGAAAATTTTCATAAAACTATTCAACCTCAATGTCGGCTAAATCCTAACATGAAGGAAGCAGTCAAGGCAGAGGTTATTAAATTATTAGACACGGGCATCATCTATCCAATTTCGGATAGCACTTGGGTTAGTCCGGTCCAAGTGGTGCCCAAGAAAGGAGAATTAACGGTAGTGCCTAACGATAAAAATGAATTAATCCCTACAAGAACCGTTACCAGATGGCGGGTTTGCATCGAGTACCGCAAATTAAATGATGTGACCCGAAAGGATCATTTTCCTTTACAGTTCATTGACCAAATCCTTGAACGGCAATGTGGTCATGTTTTTTATTGTTTTCTTGATGGTCTCTCGGGATATTTCCAAATCCTAATTGCACCCGAGGAGCAAGAGAAAACAACCTTCACTTGTCCGTTTGGCACCTTCGCCTATCGAAGGATGCCTTTTGGTTTGTGCAATGCGCCGGCAAACTTCCAAAGGTGCATGCTAGCGATCTTTGATGAATTAGTGGAGGATATCATGGAGGTCTTCATGGACGATTTCTCCGTTTTTGGAAATTCATTTGATTTATGTTTAGAAAACCTTTCCCGTGTACTCCAAAGATGTGAGGACACGAACCTAGTATTAAACTGGGAGAAGTGTCATTTTATGGTACGGGAAGGTTTGATCTTAGGCCACAAAATATCTAGTAAGGGCATAGAGGTAGATAAAGCCAAAATAGAAACAATAGAAAAGCTACCTCCCCCTTCAAACGTTAAGGTCGTTCGTAGTTTTCTTGGGCATGCCGGTTTCTATCGCCGGTTTATTAAAGATTTTTCTAAAATAACTAAACCCCTTACACACTTGTTAGAAAAAGATGCGCCGTTTATTTTTGATGAAAATTGTTTGCGTGCTTTTTCTATTATAAAAGAAAAATTAATAAACACACCTATCGTAATAGCTCCCAATTGGGATCTACCATTTGAAATCATGTGCGATGCTAGTAGTTTTGCCGTTGCTGCGGTCTTAGGACAGTGCATCAATAAAAATTTTCATCCTATCTATTATGCGAGCAAAACACTAACCACCGCACAAGAAAATTACACAACCACCGAGAAAGAACTTCTTGCCATTATTTTTGCTTTTGATAAATTTCATTCTTATCTCACTTTGTCCAAAGTAATTGTTTTTACCGATCATTCGGCCTTGCGTTACTTACTAACTAAAACAGATGCAAAGCCTAGATTGATTAGGTGGATATTGCTTATTCAAGAATTTGACTTGGAGATCCGGGACAAAAGAGGAGCGGAGAATTTGGCGGCGGATCACCTTTCTCGGTTGGAGAATCCCAACTTGGAGGAGCTTATCGAAGGGGATATCAATGATACTTTTCCCGAAGAGCGCCTCCTCGCGTTATATAAGGTAATGACTCTCCCCACCCCTTGGTTCGCCGATTTCGCAAACTTTCTTGCCGCAAGATTTCTCCCAAAAGGTTTTCTTACCATGGAAAGAAGAAATTCTTTTCTGATTTGAAAAATTATTTTTGGGAGGATCCATTTCTTTTTCGAGTTTGCGCGGACCAAGTATTGCGGAGGTGTGTTTCTCATGAGGAGGGCGCCCAAATATTGAAACATTGCCACGAGGGACCCGCCGGCGGGAACTATAAAGCAAATCGAACGGCGCGGAAAGTACTTGAGGCGGGCTTCTATTGGCCGAGTATCTTCAAAGACGCTCACGCACATGTAAGTCGTTGTGAACAATGCCAACGCTCAGGTAATATTTCGCGCCATGATGAAATGCCATTGAATTCCTTTTTAGAAATTGAGGTTTTTGATTTATGGGGAATCAACATTGTCGGCCCGCTATCCACTTCCTTTGGAAATCGTTATATTTTGGTAGCGGTTGACTACGTGTCACGGTGGGCGGAAGCACAAGCCCTTCCCACCAATGATGCCCGAGTCGTGACCCAATTTCTCAAAAAACTTTTTTCACGATTTGGAGCGTCGCGGGCAATTGTGAGTGATAGGGGAACTCACTTTTGTAACGCCCAATTCGCCAAAGTTTTATCTAAATATGGCATTACACATAGGTTGGCCACCCCCTATCACGCTCAAACAGTGGCCAAGTAGAAGTAGTAAACCGTGAACTTAAACGAATACTAGAAAAAACGGTCTCTACAAATCGAAAGGATTGGTCGGTTAAGCTCGACGATGCACTTTGGGCTTATCGGACCGCGTACAAGACCACTATCGGTTGTACGCCGTACCGATTGGTCTATGGGAAAGCATGTCACTTACCGGTTGAACTTGAGCATCGCGCCTTTTGGGCGCTAAAGTTTTTAAATCTAGATGAAAATTTGTCATCCGAGCTTCGGAAATTTCAAATTAACGAGCTCGATGAGTGGCGCTACTTCGCCTACGAAAGTAATAAACTTTATAATAATCGCATAAAATTTTATCATGATAAAAAAATTAAGCACCCCAAAGATTTTAAACCGGGATACCAGGTGCCCCTATATAATTCGCGTCTACGGCTTTTTCCGGGAAAACTCAAGTCTCGTTGGTCCGGCCCTTTTGTCGTAAAGGAAGTGTGGCCCTACGAGACAGTCCTTATCTCGCACCCGGAAAAAGGCGAATTCAAGGTGAACGGACACCGGCTGAAATTATTTTTCGCTGGTGATACTACTAATGAGCACCGGGAGGAAATTAACCTCCCGAACCCCTAAATTAGCGCTCCGCTTGGGTCGACCTGAACGACCATAAACAAAGCGCTTGTGGGAGGCACCCCATGGTTACCATTTTTTTTAATTATTATTTTATTTTTATATTTGAGCTTTTGCAGGGTTGCTGGATCTTTGGGAGTGACGATCGAACGTGCTCGAACGTCATCTTTATGCAAGTGCTTCATGTTGGTAATTTTTATGTCGTTTTTTTAATTCATATATTATTATTTTTTCGTACACGCCTCTGTCATGGCCGTGGCCTATGGGTCACTGGCGTGACAAAGCCGTGTTTAGTTCGTTTAACGCAACCCGCGAATCGTTTCGTCGAGCGAAGTTTCTCGTTCGTCTTCTGTTGCTGACACGGGCATGACAATCAGCGGTCACGGGCGTGACAGACGCGGCACTCCGTTCGACGAATGGTTCGGGGGAACAAGCATTTCTGCCCACGCACGGCCGTGACACTATTTGCCACGCCCGTGACGCAGGCAAGTCACGGCCGTGACTTGCCCCGGGACTCGCCAGTTTATTAGTTTATAAAAAATAAAAAAAAATGTTTTTTCTTTTTTTAGTTACACCCCTCAGGGTCACGGCCGTGACCCTGCGCCATGTCGGTGAATCCAAGGCGTGACCCCAGGTCAATGCCTTGGATTACTTTCAGTTTCATATTTAATGTGACACGCCCCATGTCACGGGCATGACCTGGGGCGTGGCCGTGGAATCCAAGGGCAGCGCATTGGATTCCCGCGTGACCGCATAGGATTCCACTTACACACCTAGAGTCACGGGCGTGACTCTAGGGCGTGACCCGGGAACCTGAGGCCGGGGGCCTCGGGTTTCGCCCTGCTTTGGCCCGTGCTTGTCACGCCCCCTGTCACGGGCGTGACAGGGGCATGTCCTACCCGAAAAACACAAAACAATTCCCTATAAATAGGACTTCTCCCCCTCTCATTCCTCCACACCATCCAACCTTCTTCTCTTGCCTTTGCCACCCAACAAACCTCTTTTTCCTCTTTTTTTTCAACAATGCCTCGCCACCACCCTCGCTCCACCGCTTCCTCCTACGAGCACCCCGCAGATCCCGACGCAACGGAGGGCATGATGTTCTTTGAAAATCAAACGTAGCAAGCACGCAGCGAACGCCTCCGTGCCAAACCCCTTGGCGTGTTCCGTATTCTAGATTGGGCGATCCTCGCCACCTTTAGAGCGGCGGATTTGGTGCGGGAATTCATATCCACCGCTGGATGGAGTACCCTCTTCTCCATTTCTGAGCACGCCTTCCTTGAGCTCACCGTCGAGTTCGTGTCTTCATTCGAGTTATGTTGGGCAGCGAATGACGATTTCATCATCTTTCGCATGGGAGGGGTGATGCAACAGCTCACCATCCGCTCGCTCAATGTTGCCATGGGTTTTTGCTCGGAGGCCTTCTCCCAATCTCCCGCATATCTCGATTTAATTACTAATTTCCCTCCCAACGTCAACCTTCCAACCTTTTGGGCGGAAATCAGTAATGACACCGCCCCCTACACCCCAAAGAAATCCAAGGGTAGCCACCTCATTTCCCCCGCCTTACGAATTCTCCACAACCTTCTCACCTTCACTATTTCTGGTCGCGGCAATAGCCACGGGGTGGTGACTCGGGCAGACTTACTATATTTATATAGTATGTTTTATCAGCTCCCCCTCAACCTCGGTTATTTGCTCGTAATTTTCTTTCGGCACCAAGCCGAAAATGCGAGGTTGGGAGCGGTACACGGCGGGAACTTCGTCACTTTCCTCGCCAAGCAGCTTGGCCTTTGGGATACTCTTCCATGCCTCAGCTGCGTCCAGTCGCCGCAGGTCATCCAGTTCCAGACCCTTCAGGTCCTCGGCCTGGCGCGACGACGCGATGGAGAATTTGAGGCTATCCCCTGTAACGCCCCGAAACTCAAAGGAGCAAAAGGGGGGGACGTTTTGGGCCAGTTTAGGTTCTGGCAGCAGGCACACGGCCTGGGACACGGGCGTGTCCCAGGGCGTGTCAAGCCGTGTCGACACTTAGCCGCGAAGTCGTCGAGTTTGACTCGACGATTCGTCGAGAGGGGGCACACGGCCTGCGACACGGGCGTGTCGCAGGGCGTGTCGACCCGTGTCAACACTTAGCCGTGAGTCGTCGAGTTGTACTCGACAATTCGTCGAGAATGGTCACACGGCCTGCGACACGGGCGTGTCGCAGGGCGTGTCGACCCGTGTCGACGATCGTCCCGAGGAGTCGTCGAGATTCACTCGACGATCGTCGAGACAAGGCACACGGCCTAGGACACGGGCGTGTCCAAGGCCGTGTCATCAAGTCGTCGATCTTCCCTCGACGAAATGTCCCGTGTACACGGCCTGGGGTCCAGGCATGTCAAGGTGACACGGGTAAGGACACGAGCGTGTCCTATAACCCGTGCAGTGCTCGGGTTGAAAATGGGGAAAAATCATGGGGTACACGGCCGGCTACACGGCCGTGTGAAGTGGAACACGGGCGTGTCAGCTCGAACACGGGCGTGTTCGATACACGTGTGAGGTTCCAGGAGATTCGATTTTGACGGCGAATGCGGCACACGGCCCTGGACACGGGGGTGTGCCAGGCCGTGTTCGGTCCAGATTGGGCATTTCAGCCCCGAATCAAAGCCGTTCGTTTCCTTGTTTTGTGATCCAACGGCTGGGGGATGTTCCTGAAGGGATATACCCGTGACTTGACTTAGAAATCCATCACTTTCATACCTTATCATCTCTCCAAGTCCTTGGAGAAAGAGGAGAGCCATTGGAGGAAGAAGAACTAGATTCCGCCATTGGAGGAGCTTCGGAGCTCCGAATCGCAAGCCGACTCCGGATCCACGGAGGCAACGCAAGTGCGGTGATTTCCATCCGATTACTTTTCAATGGCGCCAAAGAGGAACTCAAGGGTAACGATCCTCATCTTGAGCACGAATAGCTCTCTTTCCTAGCATAGGAAGCCCGCTCTCGCGAGTTTGCGGAGAGTTGGAGGCGTTCCTTCGGGTAGATATGTAAAGTCCCCGTTGTTTAGAGTCCGTATGCGAGAACGGACGTAGGCATGATGTGTGAAGCCTACCCGGACATGTTAGTCTGGATCGGTGATGTTGGATTGCATAAGGCCGGAGAAGACTCCGTGCTATTGGTTATTTTTCGGGTTTTCTACGCGGTAGATTGCAGCAGGGAGCCTTGGGGACTTACCCAAAGGTGCACCCGGAAAACTGGGCGGATACGAGATCTTGCCAACTTGGTGGCTTGAGAGCCAACTTGAACATAACGGGGTTATGTGACTTGTGATGGAAATGGGACTCGGTGGAAGTTCGACCCGCGCAAATGGCTTAAATTGCCGTTGCGATGTGAGCACGGGTTAGATGGAACCGTACCCGTTCTATGTCGTTCGGTTAAAGAGACCTAAAGGCACGTGACACTTACCGTTGGCATAGAGTAGGGTGTTCGGCGGTCAATGGCTTAAATTGTCGTGACCCAGGCCAGGAAGACAAATTGCTCATAGGTTTGTCCGTCTAAGTGGCGGTGGTGTGTCCGGAATGTTAATGGCTTTAATTGACGTGACATCGACCGGTTCACCGAGAATGTGCCCTGAGTGCATGGGGCGTGTGGCCGTACGAGCCAACGTCTGTGATGACATGGCTATGTTTATTTATATGGCTCGCTTATGCTAACGAAATGCAGGGAAGGAGCATCGCCGCCCCGAGTTGGGGGCGGAATCGTTATAATTTGGTCAGCATTGCTGACCGTTGCCTTGTTTTGCCACCGTGCGGTGGTTTGTTGCTTGCAGGTGCAGCTGGACCAAGCGGTCAATAGCGGGCTAAAGCCCTTTTTGCGAAGCCGGCCCTCGAAGGCCCAAATGGAAATGTTTATTGCTTTATTCATGTATGACCGGCCTGCGTGCCGTGGTTTGTAAATCATGTAACAGTCAAGTGAAACATTTTGTAAGGCCTTAAGGCTTGTTTTGAGTATTTTGTAATAACATTCCTATTTTCGTAGTAGTGGACATTCGTGCTTGTTGCTGGGTTCTTGTTTACAACCTTTTTAAACTGCTTCCGCTAGAATGCTCTGTGTAGGACGTTGAGATTGGTTGGATGGTTTCAATAAGTAACCACCCGGTCTGTCTGTGGTATATGGCGTCGGGCCCCGGCCGGACCTACTGCTATATGCTATGCGACGGATATGGGGTGTTACAATTTGGTATCAGACTACTGGTTTTGGTCGGGCTTAACGTGAATTCGTGGGCGAATTCTTTTTAAGGGGTGGTGAGCACATTGTGTGCGTCATCGTTATAATGGTAAAAAGAACCCATGAATGTCCACTTAGGAATGAAAATACTCGTGTTTGAGGAACCTGCGTGTTCCTATAATTGCTGTTTGCAATTTATTTGGTCGCTTAACGCTGTTTTGTACCACTATAGGTGACCAGAAGTGGTGTTGGGCCGTCAGAACGCCGAGTTTCTGAGGCTAGTAGTGCACCGGATGTTGCTCCTGCAACACCTCTGTCGGCTGAAAATATACGATTGGTGGCTGAAGCGGTGTTGGCCGTGATTAATGCGCAGCCTGGAAGGCAAGCGCAGCAGCCCGCTCCCGTGATGGAGCAAGAACCTCTGCAAGAGGCTGAGCCGAGGAGGGTGGAGCAAGTGGTTGTAGAACCGGTAGTGCCAAGGAGGGCAACTGAGAGGCAGCTGAAGCATGTAATGAGCTTTAACCCTTCGTTATTCTCGGGGTTGGGAACCCCATCTCAGGCTGAAGACTGGCTCTCCAGGGTGAAGAGAGTCATGACGGCGACTGAGACGTAGGAGTGGCAAATGACCACTGTTGGGTACATTGGTCAAATGTACCTGATTTGAAGAAGCCTCACCCAACTCAATGATATATATCATAATGTATTTGATGTATGTTGAGTTTACTTGTGCAGGTTAAGTAATCACTGGACTGAAGCAAAAAGTTTCTAAGTCCATGTGTCGACACCCAGAGGGAAAGTGTCGACACTCAAGAAAGCTTGTGTCGACACCCAGACAAGCAGTGTCGACACTTGGAGTCATTATGTCGACACCTGGGATGCAGAGTCGACACCAGACAGAAAGTGTCGACACAAGAAGCTGTGTCGACACTCAGTGAAGAAAAGTGCAGACAGAAAGTGTCGACACAAGGAGCTGTGTCGACACTCAGTGAAGAAAAGTGCAGACAGAAAGTGTCGACACAAGGAGCTGTGTCGACACTCAGTGAAGAAAAGTGCAGAAAGAAAGTGTCGACACAAGGAGCTGTGTCGACACCCAGTGAAGCTGAGTCTACACCAGAAAGTGTCGACACTTGGAGTTGTGTCGACACTCAGCAAAAGTCTGCAGAGACTAAGTACAAGTGTCGACACTCAACACAATGTGTCGACACTAAGCAGAAGAGTCAGCACTTGAAGTGAGTGTCGACACCCAGCACTAAGTGTCGACACTCAACAGAAGAGTTAGCATTTGAAGCATGTGTCGACACCTAGAACAATGTGTCGACACTCAGCTAAAGACTCTACACTTGAAGAAAGTGTCGACACAAGGAGCTGTGTCGACACTTAGCAAAGATCAGAAAGATCAACAAAATTATTCTAAGTACAAGCGTCGACACTAAAGGAATGTGTCGACACTCAGCTGAAGTCTCAACAAGAAGAAGGTGTGTCGACACAAGGAGCTGTGTCGACACTCAGCAAGAATCAACATAGAAGACTATGTGTCGACACCAAGAAGTAGTGTCGACACTTAACAGATTCAACACAAGAAGTTGTGTCGACACAAAGGTGATGTGTCGACACTTAGAAGAATTCAGCTAGAGATAGAAGAACAAGTACTTGTGTCGACACTCAATTTCAGTGTCGACACATGAAGAAGAATCTGTGTCGAGACATACAAGAAGATGTGTCGACACCTTGTAGACTTGTGTCGACACTTACACAGCATGTGTCGACACTTGGACTATAAGTGTCGACACTTAAAGACAGAAAGTCTCGACACTTTCAGACAGTTAGAGATTTTCAAGAAATGATTGGATGACTTGACAGCTGCCGTTCCAGCCGGTCTACAGCACCTGTCAGAGATGTCAGAAGACAGTTATGAACCGAATCAGCCGGTTACCATGAAGAAGGCCTATAAATAGGCACCTACAGTTTACAGAAACCGTTGTTCAAGATCAACTGGTTCAGATTATTATTGAACAAGTCATTGAAGTGGTACACAAAGTATCAACACAAGAAGATCTTGCAGTCCAAGTGCAGATCTAAGAAGTTGGAGAGAGAGGGCTCCATCCAAGAAATCAGCCTCTGGAACTAGGCTGAGAAAAAGGATTCAGATTCATTCTGGATCTTAAGTGGCAGAGGTCAGGGAACTACTGCAGGAGGATTCAGTCTTATTCAGTTCTACTCAAGAAGCTTTGAAGAAAGCTAAGTCAGATTGAATCCAGTCGAGTTCTTCCAAGAACTCATCAAGAAACTCTCAACTCCCCTCTTTTATTTCTGAGTTGTTGAGTTAGTATTTGTAATACATTTTTATCTTGTAGGATCCTTTGGATCTGAGTGAATTGTAAGCCTATAATTATAAAGGCTGAGGGTAGGGCTTGAGAGCCTGAGTGTAGGAGATTGAGATCTCTGAGTGTAGGCCTTGATTGGCTGAGTGTAGGCCTTGGTTGGCTGAGTGTAGGCCTTGATTGGCTGAGTGTAGGCTTTGGGATAAAGCTGAGTTGTAAGGCTTTGGGCCTGAGGTGTAGGAACCAATTTGGGTTCTGAGACAGTGGAGGAGTTTGGCCGAATCTAGTACACTGCTAGATAGGCGAAGGGGGAAAGTGGATGTACCCATATCTTGGGGAACCACTATAAACCACTTTGTCTGCTGTGCTGTGAATGATATTTGCTGTGTATGCTTAGTTATTGCTGTGATAAAACAGTTAGTATTCTGTGATAAAACTGTTGGCTGCCATTAAAGTTTAAAAAGGATTAGGTCACATATTCACCCCCCCCCTCTAGGTGATTAGGTACCATAACTTTCAAGTGGTATCAGAGCCAGGTTCCTCAAAACAAGGACTAACAGTCTGAGGAGATCCTGTTTGGCAGATTCAGTGTTAGGCAACGCAGATTCAAGAAATTCAAGAAAATCAAGAAACATGGGTTCTTCTGAGAATCACAAGGAATTGGGTTCCATGAAATTACCCATATGCAGGAAAGAGATCTTTGGGATCTGGAAGGAAAGGGTAAGGCTGTTTATGGAGGCCTCAGACCCTAGAATCTACATCACAGTAAATGAAGGGCCTTATGTGCCCATGAAGATTTCAGTTCTAGATGCAAATCAGAGAACTCCAAAGGATTTCTCTGAGATGACTAAGGATGAGATTGTCCTAGCTACCATGGACAAGAGGGCACAGAACATAATAGTGAGTTCCATTGATGATGCAACTTTTCAGAATCTTATACATTGTAAGACAGCCAAGGAGATGTGGGACACTCTTATAGTGTATATGGAAGGATATGAAGAAGTAAGACAAGATAGAAAATCCTTGCTAAACCAGGAGTATGAGAGTTTTAGACAAGGTAAAGGTGATAGCATAACTGAGTGCTATAAAAAGTTCTACAGAATAGTTAATGAACTCATGTCTTATGGAAGAGAGTTCATTAACTATGAACTAAATCACAAGTTCTTAAGGTCCCTAACCAAAGATTGGGACACCAAGATCTGTGCTATAAGAGAAATGGCTAAGTTGGGGGAAATTCCTCCTCCTACACTGTTTGGCAAGTTATTGTCATATGAGATGCAGTTGACTGTGAGAAAAGAGGAGGAGAAATCAACAAGGACTGAGCACAAGGAGAGAACAGTTGCTTTCAAGACGGATGTTCCCAGAAAGTGCAGGAATAAGTCATCAACTCCACCTCCAGAGGTAGTTGATTCAGAATCAGATGAGTCAGTCAGCACAAAGACTGAGAGCAGTGAAAGTGATGAAGACTTTGCTGCTTTCACTAGACACTTTCAGAAGTTTTTGAAAAAGAAACAGTGGAGGTCAAGGCCTTCTACATCACAAGGAAAGGAAGACTCTTATCAGAAAAAGAGGTCTTCAAAGAATGACAAGAAAAGGACAAAGTCAAGCAAGTCAACTGGATCTAAGATAGTGTGTTATTGCTGCAATAGACAGGGCCATGTTATTGCAGATTGTCCAGAGAAGAGAAAGGAATCTGGTGACAGGAAAAAGGCTCACTTCAAAGGCAAGAAAGAGAAGTCTTTTGTTGCCAAGAAGGAGAAGACTCTATCAGACATTTCTTCTTCAGAAACTGAGTCTGAGGCTGAAGCCTACATAGTGTTGTTTGCTGAAGAAGAAGAGGAAGAATTCATGCAGTTAATGAAGTCTATTTATGAACAAGAAGACAGTCAATGCCAAGGGCTAATGGCTTTGACAGAGAGTGCCAAAATCCTGGAGCAGCCAGGACCCAGTCAGGTACAAAGTTCAAGTTTAAATTCAGTTTCTTGTTCTAGTTCAGATTCAGATTCTTCTTCATCAAGTGATGAGAATGTATCTGAGTCTGAGGATGATATTCATCAGCTTATAGATGAATATAAGGTGCTGCTGCAGGCTTACAAGAAAAGCAAGACCCTAGCCAAAAGTCAGGTAAAGGAAATTGCTATTCTTAAAGCTGCAGCAACAGATTTTGAGAAGTCTTTTGATCAAAAACTGAATGAGATAGCCAGGTTGAAGCACATAATAGTGATTCAAATGGGTACTATATCATTTAAAAATGATCAAATCAAGAGTCTGGAGAGCAATCTTCAGAAAGAGAGAGAGCTTGTTGCTAGGTTTTCTAAACCTAAGTCAGTGCTACCTTTAATTGATGAATTTGTTCATCATAAAGGCAAGGCTGGACTGGGCTTTATTAGACCTGCAAGGACTGAGCAGTCCAAGTCTAAGTCCAAGAGCAAAGCCCCAACATTCAACAAGCCTGCTGTAGACAAGACAGCCAAGGCAGTACCTAAGCAAAGGTACAACAAGTTTGAATGTTGGTGTTGTGGCAAGATTGGCCATTTTGCAGTGGACTGTTGGCACAATGTCAGTGCCAAGGTGAGTAGCAAGCTACCTGGAGGAAAGCCAGTAGGTAGCTTTGTCAGATTGCAGACTAACATGTACCAAGGACCCAAGAATTCTTTGGGTTCTAAGGTTCATTAATCTGTTTTGCAGGTGAGTCCAAGTGGCCATACCCCAACATGGTACTTGGACAGTGGATGTTCCAGACATATGACTGGAACAAGGGGACTACTAAAGGACTACATACCAATAAAAGAATGTCCAAAGGTTACCTTTGGTGGTTCTGAAAAAGGAATCATCAAAGGGTTTGGTAACATTTCTACAAACTTGGTTACCATTACTCAAGTGGCTTATGTTAAAGGGTTGAAACACAACCTAATAAGTATAAGTCAATTAAGTGATGTAGGGTATGACATCTCATTTGTTAAAAATGGTTGTCATATCAAGAGGTCAAGTGATCAAGAGATCATTTTGACAGGTTATAGGAAGAGGAATGTCTACTGCCTAGACATTATGATTGAGAACAATGGTTCTCCAGTTTGTCTTGTAGCTGATGAGACAGTCTCTCATTGTGTCAAATGGCACAAGAGGCTAGCCCATCTTAACTACAAGACTATTAGCAAACTCTTTAGCAAAGAGTTAGTGAGGAATGGTCCTCAAGTTAAGTGTGTCAAAGATGGTATTTGCTCAGCTTGTCAAAAGGGCAAGCAGACTAAATCCACCTTTAAAAGCATAGAAAACAAAGATGCTGTGAGGTATTTGTACCTCTTGCATTTGGATCTCTTTGGTCCAATGCCAGTTCACAGCTTAGGTAGGAAGGTCTATACCCTTGTAGTTGTAGATGACTACTCAAGGTTTTCCTGGGTGTTCTTCTTAAGACAGAAATCTGAAACACCTAGTGTCTTCTATAGCTTTGTCAAGCAGATTCAGAATGAACTAAATAGTACAGTGGTCAAGATTAGAAGTGACCATGGTACTGAGTTTCAGTCTGAAAGCATGACAAAACTATGTGAAGACTTTGGGATATTTCAAGAATTCTCTTCACCTAGAACACCTCAGCAAAATGGCATTGCTGAGAGAAAGAATAGGACCTTGATAGAGGCTGGTAGGACCCTATTAAGTGATACATCACTGCCAGAGTATTTCTGGGCTGAAGCAGTTAACACTGCATGCCATGTTATAAATAGGGCTACCATCACTAAAGGGCTAAATAAGACCCCCTATGAAGTTGTGAAAGGCAGGAAACCAAACCTATCCTACTTCAGGATCTTTGGTTGCAAATGCTTCATACTTAACAATGGGAAGTCTTACTTAACTAAGTTTGCTGCCAAGTCCCAAGAGGGAATTTTTGTTGGGTACAGCAATAATAGTAAGGCTTATAGAGTCTACAACTTATCTACACAAGTTGTAGAAGAATCTGTGCATGTAGTTTTTGATGAGACTAAACTTATTAATAATGAGTTGTCTAGCAGTGTATGCAGCCCCACAGGTTTATCAAAGAAAATGGACAAGCTTACTATAGAAGAAGTGTCTGCTGCAAGACAGCAAGGAGAAGAGAGTAGCTGTTGTCCAGGGGGAGAACTACATGTGTCAATTGCTGAAGAAATCCAAGGTATACAGCATGATGCAGATGCTGAAGTGGTTCAACCAGAAGTTAGGATGCCTCCAGCTCACAGGCATCTTAGAGATCATCCAGTAGAGCTGATTATTGGAGATCCAAGACAAGGAGTTCAAACCAGGAGTAGAAACATGAATGCAGCAATCTACTGCAGCTTCCTGTCACAAGTTGAACCTAAGAAGTTTGAAGAAGCAAAACAAGATCCACAATGGACTGAATCAATGCAAGAAGAGCTTAACCAGTTCAAGAGGTGCAAGGTTTGGGAACTTGTTCCTAAACCTAAAGACCACAATGTAATAGGAACTAAGTGGATCTACAGGAATAAGATGGATGAACAAGGGGTCATCATTAAGAATAAGGCTAGACTGGTTGCTAAAGGATATAGGCAAGAAGAAGGTATTGATTTTGATCAAACCTTTGCTCCAGTAGCCAGACTAGAAGCCATAAGAATGTTCTTGGCCTATGCAACCTATCAAGGATTCAAGGTGTACCAAATGGATGTCAAGTCAGCATTCCTAAATGGTAATCTTAAAGAAGAAGTTTATGTGGAACAGCCTGCAGGTTTTGTTGATCCAACTCTACCTCATTATCTCTATAGACTTAGGAAAGCTTTATATGGGTTAAAGCAAGCCCCTAGGGCTTGGTATGAAACCCTATCTAGTTTCCTCATTGAGAACAAGTTCTCAAGGGGGAAAATTGATAAGACTCTATTCCTTAGGAAATCTAGAGGCAAAGTCATACTAGTCCAAATATATGTAGATGACATTATATTTGGGTCTACTGAAAGCAGCCTTTGCAAAAAGTTTGCAAAACTTATGCAAGGTCAGTTTGAGATGAGTAGTATGGGAGAGCTGAAGTTTTTCTTGGGTCTCCAAGTTAAACAGACTGAGAGTGGTTTGTCCATTTGTCAGTCAAAGTTCACCCTAGAACTCATAAGGAAGTATGGTATGGATTCATCCAGTACCATGAAGACTCCTATGGGGTCAAGTATGTCTCTTAGCAAGGATGATGCAGGGAAACCTGTAGATGAAACCTTGTATAGAGAGATAGTTGGCTCCCTATTATACTTGACTGCTAGTAGACCAGACATCATGTATGCTACATGTGTTTGTGCAAGGTATCAAGCCTGCCCTAAAGAGTCTCATTTGACTGCAGTCAAAAGAATATTGAGATATCTAAAGAGCACTCCCTATCTAGGCCTCTGGTACCCTAGGAATGGAGATTTTGATCTAACAGGTTATTCAGATGCAGACTTTGCAGGATGCAAAGAGGATAGAAAGAGCACTACTGGAACCTGTCAATTCCTAGGAGAGAGACTAATTTCATGGAGTAGCAAAAAGCAAACCAGTGTGTCTATCTACACAGCAGAGTCAGATTATGTGGCTGCAGGAAGTTGCTGTGCTCAACTTCTGTGGATTCAACATCTGCTAGAGGACTATGGATTTCAGGTAAGTAGAACTCCACTTTTCTGTGATTCTACAAGTGCTATTTCAATAGCTAATAACCCTGTATCCCATAGTAGGACAAAACATATTAAGATTAAATATCATTTTCTTAGGGAGCATGTAGAAAGAGAAGATATTTTGTTAGAATATGTTAAAACAGATGAACAAGTAGCTGATATGTTTACTAAGCCACTAGAAGAAACTAAGTTCAATAGATTCAAAATTGAACTAGGAATGATAAACTTAGAGTAAGTTTACAGATTTGAAAATGACTAAGTAAAAAGGTGTCGACACATAGACAAGTCTATGTCGACACAGAATAGTGGTGTCGACACTTCAGGAAAAAGGCGTCGACACATCTAGTAATGTGGTGTCGACACTTCCGAATGTTAGTGTCGACACATGTCAAGTAGGTGTCGACACATCCCAAGTGGTGTCGACACTTAGCATTTACTCAGAATTTTCTAAGTAAAGTCTCGACAATTTGTCGAGATATGTTGTGTCGACACATAACCAAGTGTCGACACATAAAATCTATTGACTAAACTTGTGTCGACACATATGTGTCGAGACATTATAACTCAGTGTCGACACTTATTGCCAGTGTCGACACATTTTAAGTTAGCTGTCCCGCCTGTTCATCTTCAAAATCAGAAAGGTATAAATAGGGTTCTGTCTTTGTTTGTCGACACGCTTTCAAAGTTTCGAGACCAAAACTACTGTGTCGACACCTCTCTTTTCTAAAGACAAATTCTACAAACCCTAATGGCACCTAAGCTTGAGGAGAATGTTAACGAAGGCTAGGAGCTTGTGCGCGGTGCGTTCGACGATGCTGATCAAGAAATCAGGGCCGTAGTAACCCTAGTCGCCGATTCAGGGTTAGATTACTTAGTTTCTGAACCAACTAAGATATGGAAGAAGGAGGTGCTTGAATTTCTGAATGGAGCTGTAGTAGATGAATCTGGATACAAAATCAAATCCAGAGTTCATAGAGAAAAGGTTAAGGTAACCCCAAAAAGTCTGAGGAAGATTCTTCAATTGCCAAGAACTCAAGATGAAGAAGAGGTGACTGCTTCAAAGACCAGGGAAGCTCTTACCTGGTGTGGACTAGATCCAAAGATGAAGATAGGATCTGTTTTCAACAGAAATGGCATGAATAATCAAGGGAAGTTCATGTCTGAGATAGTGGGAAAAGTCTTGCTCAGCAAACCTGGAGGGCATGACAGAGTGTCTGCCTATATGTTTGGAATCATGACAAGGATCATATTCACTCTGAAAACAGACTGGTCAATAGTGGTTTTTGACAAGATCAAGGAGAGCTTGAAGAAGCCCAATCTGGGCAGAATCATCAGTCTCTACCTAGCTGGTACCATACCAGAGGTAATGAACACTGCTGCAGGTAGCAAGATAAATCACATGAGGAAGATGGATCTAAGGATCTTTTCAAGATGGGACAGGGTGTTGTCCAAGGAAATGCCAACACCAGAGAAGACAGTTACTGAGAAAGTCACTCCTCCTAAGAAGAAAAGGAAGATAGCTCCTGTGGCACAAGAGTCCTCCAGTAGTTCTGGGAGTGAAGAACAGGTTGTTTTCACTCCTGATGATCATGAGGAAGTGCCTGCAGTGAAGTCTCCTGCTCCTCCAGCTGATGCTGAGATCCAGGGGGAGCTGCCTCCAGCTAGCCCCATCCACAGGGATCAAAGCCAGGGGGAGCATCCAGTTGTAGAAGCAGCATCTACACTGGACAGTGAGCAAGCCACAACCATCATTCAAGAGGTACTCACTGACCTAAAAACTTTAAAATATCTTATAGAAGATGCTGATTTGTTTGATGTTCCTCAGCAAACACAACTGCCTAGTCAAGTTCCAGATGTTGTTAGAGAGGACACATCTGCTGTACAAGAAGAGATTCCTGTTCCAGTAGTTGAAGAACAAAGAATGTCTCCAGCTTCTTCACCTCCTGAATACACAATGGAAGACTTATTTCTAAATCTAGATCAATCTGATTTTGACATGGACAAGGATGCTGATACAGGAGAGAATGCTGCTGCTGAGGGGGAGCAAATGCAAGTTCTGGAGGAGCCTATAAGGCAAGAAACTGAGAAGGCACAAGATGTGCAAGCTGACAAGCCTCAAAGCCCTAAGGAGAGGGTTGATATTGCCAGCACATCTGCCTCTGAAGATGAGGAGACTGCAAGGGCAAGGAAAAAGAAACTCTATATATTCAAGAGAAGGAGCCAGAGTTATAAGAAGGCTCTGCAAACTGTAGCCCCACAGCCTATAGTTCAACAAGCTCCAACTGTTGACTATAGTGCTTTACTGATTGCACTGCAGATTAAAATGGATGAACAAAGAAAAGCCATAGAGGCTTATATTGATGCAGGGCACAGATCATTACAGTTTGATCTTGCCCAAGATATAAAATCTATAAGGTTTGAGATGAATCTCAACAAGAAAGAGATGACAGACTACTTCCACAAAGGTGGAAATGCAGTGGTGTATTTGGCAACACACCAAGAGAAGATCAAGGCACAGGTGGATGATATAGCATTGAAACAAGGATATGTACTTGAGAATCAATTAAGAATGAATGACAATTTGACTGAATCCCACAATGCTATTGTCACTGAATTAAAGAATAAGGCTGCTGAACCCTCTACATCTACTGATGCTGCTAAAGCTAAATTTGATAAAATCTTTCAAGAGGAAATTACTGATGTAAAGACTGCTATCCAAGCCTCCCAGAAGGTCATATCTGAACAACTTCAAAAGCTAAAACCTTACTTTAAAGATGGGATCAGGTACTTGGACAGTCAGATCAGATTTCAAAAGGATGATGTCAGAGATCACATGGCTAGAGAAGTCATAAAGGGGGAGAGAGTGTTAGTCAAGGCAAGTTCTGAGCATGCAAAATGGATATCAAATTCAATCAGGGCTACACTTGGATACCCTCCTCTGTGTGATGACCAAGATGTTGCTGAATCAGGCATTAACCCTGCCTATTTTGGAGGTGAGCAACCAGAAGTAGCTCAGGTCATTTATCCACCTCCAGACTTTGAAATGATTCAAGCTGATGTGAGCACAATGTATAACCCACTTGAGGGCAAGGACAATGTCCACATTGACAAGGTTGTTGAACCTATATCTGAAGCTATGCAAGAGGCTCTACAAAAAGAAGAAGAGACAAGGTTGTCCAAAAAGAGGTTTAGGGAACAAGCAGAGCAAAGGCCAGACTTTGAACAGTGGAGCCCTACCTCTAGAAATATAATTTTAACTGCCTGGAAAGCTGCCAAAGACCATACTCATGACAGGAACAAGTGGTTCTCTGAAGCTGAATGGAGAAAACATGAAATAAGACAAGAAGCCATTGTTCAATTCAGAAGGAAGGCAAAGATGGGAAAGCTACCTCCTACTGCAGTGGAGCCTAGCAAGTACTTCCCCAAGCCATATCACTATTTTGAGAGGCAGAAGATCAAAGCTGAAGAGCTTAAGAAGAAGGACTTGAAAGGAAAGAAGCATGCTGATGCTGAAACTGTTGATGCCCCTGTCAAAGCTCAAGTCCAAGCTGGCAAAGACATAGTAATTAAGGAGCCAGAGCAGAAATAGATTAAGAGTTTTCTTGAAGTTTATGTTGTAATCTTTTGGATGTAACACATTTAGTAAACTTCTGAAAATGTATAAGACAGATATTAGAACAATATATGATTCATATATTTCATGTTTGTTCTGTGAATGTGTCTATTTCTTATTTATTCTGTGCTGATGAATGTGTATACATGTGTGATTTAATACATGTTATGTTTACCCTGCTGAATATAACCTGCTTTACATCATTTTGTAATTTTTAATTATGAATGGTGTATATCATTGACTAAGGGTTATGACTTCTCCAAATAGGGGGAGATTGTTGGGTACATTGGTCAAATGTACCTGATTTGAAGAAGCCTCACCCAACTCAATGATATACATCATAATGTATTTGATGTATGTTGAGTTTACTTGTGCAGGTTAAGTAATCACTGGACTGAAGCAAAAAGTTTATAAGTCCATGTGTCGACACCCAGAGGGAAAGTGTCGACACTCAAGAAAGCTTGTGTCGACACCCAGACAAGCAGTGTCGACACTTGGAGTCATTGTGTCGACACCTGGGATGCAGAGTCGACACCAGACAGAAAGTGTCGACACAAGGAGCTGTGTCGACACTCAGTGAAGAAAAGTGCAGACAGAAAGTGTCGACACAAGGAGCTGTATCGACACTCAGTGAAGAAAAGTGCAGACAGAAAGTGTCGACACAAGGAGCTGTGTCGACACTCAGTGAAGAAAAGTGCAGACAGAAAGTGTCGACACAAGGAGCTGTGTCGACACCCAGTGAAGCTGAGTCTACACCAGAAAGTGTCGACACTTGGAGCTGTGTCGACACTCAGCAAAAGTCTGCAGAGACTAAGTACAAGTGTCGACACTCAACACAATGTGTCGACACTAAGCAGAAGAGTCAGCACTTGAAGTAAGTGTCGACACCCAGCACAAAGTGTCGACACTCAACAGAAGAGTCAGCATTTGAAGCATGTGTCGACACCTAGAACAATGTGTCGACACTCAGCTAAAGACTCTACACTTGAAGAAAGTGTCGACACAAGGAGCTGTGTCGACACTTAGCAAAGATCAGAAAGATCAACAAAATTATTCTAAGTACAAGTGTCGACACTAAAGGAATGTGTCGACACTCAGCTGAAGTCTCAACAAGAAGAAGGTGTGTCGACACAAGGAGCTGTGTCGACACTCAGCAAGAATCAACATAGAAGACTATGTGTCGACACCAAGAAGTAGTGTCGACACTTAACAGATTCAACATAAGAAGTTGTGTCGACACAAAGGTGATGTGTCGACACTTAGAAGAATTCAACTAGAGATAGAAGAACAAGTACTTGTGTCGACACTCAATTTCAGTGTCGACAAATGAAGAAGAATCTGTGTCGAGACATACAAGAAGATGTGTCGACACCTTGTAGACTTGTGTCGACACTTACACAGCATGTGTCGACACTTGGACTATAAGTGTCGACACTTAAAGATAGAAAGTCTCGACACTTTCAGACAGTTAGAGATTTTCAAGAAATGACTGGATGACTTGACAGCTGCCGTTCCAGCCGGTCTACAGCAACTGTCAGAGATGTCAGAAGACAGTTATGAACCGAATCAGCCGGTTACCATGAAGAAGGCCTATAAATAGGCACCTACAGTTTACAGAAACCGTTGTTCAAGATCAACTGGTTCAGATTATTATTGAACAAGTCATTGAAGTGGTACACAAAGTATCAACACAAGAAGATCTTGCAGTCCAAGTGCAGATCTAAGAAGTTGGAGAGAGAGGGCTCCATCCAAGAAATCAGCCTCTGTAACTAGGCTGAGAAGAAGGATTCAGATTCATTCTGGATCTTAAGTGGCAGAGGTCAAGGAACTACTGCAGGAGGATTCAGTCTTATTCAGTTCTACTCAAGAAGCTTTGAAGAAAGCTAAGTCAGATTGAATCCAGCCGAGTTCTTGCAAGAACTCATCAAGAAACTCTCAACTCCCCTCTTTTATTTTTGAGTTGTTGAGTTAGTATTTGTAATACATTTTTATCTTGTAGGATCCTTTGGATCTGAGTGAATTGTAAGCCTATAATTATAAAGGCTGAGGGTAGGGCTTGAGAGCCTGAGTGTAGGAGATTGAGATCTCTGAGTGTAGGCCTTGATTGGCTGAGTGTAGGCCTTGGTTGGCTGAGTGTAGGCCTTGATTGGCTGAGTGTAGACTTTGGGATAAAGCTGAGTTGTAAGGCTTTGGGCCTGAGGTGTAGGAACCAATTTGGGTTCTGAGACAGTGGAGGAGTTTGGCCGAATCTAGTACACTGCTAGATAGGCGAAGGGGGAAAGTGGATGTACCCATATCTTGGGGAACCACTATAAACCACTGTGTCTGCTGTGCTGTGAATGATATTTGATGTGTATGCTTAGTTATTGCTGTGATAAAACAGTTAGTATTTTGTGATAAAACTGTTGGCTGCCATTAAAGTTTAAAAAGGATTAGGTCACCTATTCACCCCCCCCCCCTCTAGGTGATTAGGTACCATAACTTTCAACCACCATCGCTACGTTCCTGCTGGACGGTGAGGCGAGGATGTGGTGGGAAGGATTGGAGCTGCATCACTTGAGAGGTAGACAACTGATAGACGTTCCGATGGAAGAGTTCTCGGGATTGTTCTTAGCAAGATACCTCCCTTCGACGCAGAAGATAGCGTTGGAGAATGAGTTCCTGAAGTTAGTACAAGGTGAGAGGAGCGTGGATGAATATCTCCACGAGTTCACTCGTCTGAGTCGTTATGCTAGCGCCACCATCATGGATGAGGAGCGCAAGACGAATCGATTTTATGAAGGCTTGAGGGATGAGTTGAGACTGTTACTGTCGGGGCCGATGACGCAGGGTTTCTTAACCTTGGTCAATACTGCCCGGTCCTTGGAGAAGGACATGAAGAGCGTGCAAGCGAAGAAAAGCTTGGGTGAAAAGAAATCTGAGTTCAGAGTGCCGACTACTTCAAAGTCCGGCTATCGGAGGTCTTTTAAGAAGCATAGGACTTCGGGTCCAGCTCCTTCTGGCGCTTCTGGGGCGACTACGGGTCGGACCCCGGGTGCGTGCTTTACATGTGGAAAGACGGGGCATTTCGCCCGTTACTGTTGGAGCGGACGTCCTAAGTCCGAGAGAAGGCCGGGAGCTACTTATGAAGAGAAGGGAAAGGCGGTGGAGTCGACCGCATCCCACTATGCTCCGGCCCAACCAAGGGTCTATAATCTTGGCCAACAGGAGGCCATTAAACAAGCTGATGTGGTGACAGGTACGGTTTAATTTATAGCAAGTCAATTTCTTTAAATACTTGTTATGCGTATGTTACCTTACCACTACTTGTTTAGGATTTGCATTGATTTGTGAAAATCCGGCACGAGCACTCTTCGATACGGGAGCTTCACACTCCTTCTTGTCCGAAGGATTTATATCACGTATCGGAGTCCCTTCTTCGATGGCGAAGGATAAGTTGGATGTGTTGTTGCCCAATGGGTGTTCGATGCGAGCAGATAGGATCTGCGATGTTAAGACTCGTATTGGGGAGCAGGAGTTCGACCTGCGGGCGTCTTTACTTCCGTTAGTGGAGTTCGACGTCATATTTGGCATGGACTGGCTCTCGGAGCAGCAGGCCGATATAGATTGCGGTAGCAAGGAAGTTAAGCTGGGAGCGAGTCGTGAGACGACTTTTACGGGCTTAAAGGGTTCGAGCAAGACGTTGATGTCTGCTCTTCAGGTCGTGAAGGCGGTTCGTGCTGCAGCAGAACTGTTCTTTACACTAGTGGAGGTTGCAAAGCCGAAGCCCGCGTTGGATTGTATTTCAGTGGTATCGGAATACCCTGATGTGTTCCCCGCAGATCTTCCTGGAGCCCCGCCTCAACGGGAGATAGATTTTACGATCGAGCTAGTACCAGGTGCAAAGCCTGTATCACGATCTCCGTATCGGCTAGCGCCTAAGGAAATGGCAGAGCTGAAAGTTCAACTGCAAGAGTTGTTGGAGCAAGGGTATGTGCGCCCGAGTTCTTCGCCTTGGAGCGCACCGGTCCTCTTTGTTAAGAAGAAGGACGGAAGCTTGAGGCTATGTATTGATTATCGGGAGCTAAACAAGGTAACTGAGAAGAACAAATACCCGATCCCTCGGATTGATGATCTCTTCGATCAGTTAGTCGGGTCGACGGTGTACTCGAAGTTAGATCTCAAGGCTGGCTACTATCAGCTGCGTATAAGGGAGAGTGATATCCCGAAGACAGCGTTTAGTACGAGATATGAGCACTATGAGTTTACGGTCATGCCGTTTGGGCTGACTAATGCGCCGTCAGTATTCATGGATTTGATGAACAGGACGTTCAGGGAGTACTTGGACCATTTCGCGATCGTCTTCATCGACGATATTTTGGTATACTTGCAAAGTGAGGAGGATCACTTCAAGCATCTCCATTTGGTGTTGGAGACACTCAAGAGAAATCAGTTGTATGCCATGTTCTCGAAGTGCGAGTTTTGGCTATCCTCAGTGGCGTTCCTCGGGCATATAGTGAGTGGAGAGGGTATTGCTGTGGATCCGGCGAAGATTGTTGCGATACGGGAGTGGCCTGAGCTTGCTACGGTAGCAGAAGTCCGGAGCTTTTTGGGGCTTGCCGGCTATTATAGGCGCTTCGTAGAGAACTTCTCGCGGATAGCGTTAACTCTCACTACTTTGACGAGGAAGGAGCATAAGTTCGTTTGGACGCCGGAGTGCGCGCGAGCTTTTGAGGAATTGAAGTGTCGGTTGACCACGGCGCCTGTGCTGAGTTTGCCATGTGGGACCGAAGGCTATGAGATATATAGCGATGCTTCGGGCAGCGGTTTGGTTTGCGTGCTACTGCAGCACGGAAGTGTGATAGCTTATGGCTCGAGACAGCTAAAAGTGCACGAGAGGAATTATCCGGTCCATGACATGGAGTTAGCGGCCGTGATTTTTGCCTTGAAGCTGTGGAGACACTATTTGTACGGTGTGAAGATTGATATCTACACCGATCACAAGAGCCTAAAGTATCTAATTGATTAGAAGGATCTGAATATGCAGCAGCGTAGGTGGATGGAGTTCCTGGGGGACTATACATTCAAGATCCACTACGTGCCTGGCAAAGGGAATGCGGTTGCGGACGCGTTGAGTCGCCGAGCCCCAGCTCAAGCCAATTGTCTATCAGTGCACGATGAGCGGTTGGTGCGGGAGTTGGAGGCGTTGGAGATTGTTTGTGTGGACAGACAATCAAGTGCTGAAGCAGTTCTGAATTGGACTGAAGTCCAATATGACCTGACTGATCAGATTCGGCAGGCTTTGGATATGGATGCTCATATGAAGCAGTTCATGATAGAGGCTCTGGATGGGTCAAATTCCCAATTTGTCGTGGAGGACGGATTGCTTTGGAAAGACGGTCGATTATGCGTCCCAAGTGTGGGCAATTTACGGGTGGAGTTGTTGTACGAGGCACACCATACCAAGTACTCGATTCACCTGGGGAGCACAAAGATGTACCGTGATGTGAAGAAACTGTTTTGGTGGCCGGGTTTAAAGAAGGATGTGGCGCTATACGTGGCGAAGTGCCAAACTTGCGCCTTGGTAAAGGCAGAGTGCCAAAAGCCGGGAGGATTTCTTAAGTCCTTGCCTATTCCGGAGTGGAAATTTGACGACATCTCTATGGACTTTGTGCATGGTTTGCCAAGGTCGCAAAAGGGGAACGACGCCATTTGGGTGGTTGTTGATCGATTAACGAAGGTGTCGCATTTTATTCCGCATAGGAAGGATGATCCGGTGGACAAGCTGGCAAAGCTTTATGTGGATGACATAGTACGGCTTCATGGTGTGCCCCGCAGCATCGTGAGTGACCGGGATGGGCGGTTCACGTCCAATGATTGGAGGCTTGTGCAGCAAATGTTGGGAACAAAGCTGAAATTCAGCACAGCCTTCCATCCACAAACGGATGGGCAGACCGAGAGGGTTAATAGAACCATGGAAGACATGCTTCGCATGTGTGTCTTGGATTTTGGAAAGTAATGGGAAGACCACCTTTATTTGGTGGAGTTCGCATACAACAACAGCTACCAAGCAAGTATTCAGATGGCGCCTTTCGAGGCCCTATATGGTAGAAGATGTCGCACGCCGTTATCTTGGATAGAAACGAGTGAGTCAAAGTTGTATAAGCGACCGGAAGTAGAGGGTGCTACTTTTTTGGTGAGAACCATTCGGGAGAGGTTGCTTATCGCTCAGGACCGGCAAGCAAAGTACTATAATGCCAAGCACAGGAATGTGGAGTTCGCTGTGGGCGATTATGTATACTTGAAGATCAAGCCGTTCAAGGGTGTCTCGCGGGTGCGACGATTGAAAAAGCTAAGCCCAAGATACCTTGGACCATTTGAGGTTCTGGAGCGAGTTGGGGAAGCGGCCTATCGGCTGAAGCTTTCAGTGGAGCTAAGTGGTTTACATAATGTATTCCATATTTCGGTGCTTCGGAAGGCGGTGCAAGAGCCTACGCAAGTGATCGCGGTTGATCAAGTACCGGTGGATAGTGGGCTAACGACAAAGGTCAAGCCCGTGCAGATTGAGGACTCGGAGGTCAAGCGGCTACGCAATAAAGAGATCAGGATGGTCAAAGTCCGGTGGGACAATTGCGGTCGTGAGGAGCTCTCTTGGGAGAGAGAGCAGACTATGCTTGACGAATATCCGGAGTTGTTCCGCTCAGGTACAAATTTTGGTTTTGTACATGTCTTTCCTTTATGTAATTTCGTGGGCGAAATTCATTTAAGAGCGGGAGAGTTGTAACGCCCCGAAACTCAAAGGAGCAAAAGGGGGGGGACGTTTTGGGCCAGTTTAGGTTCTGGCAGCAGGCACACGGCCTGGGACACGGGCGTGTCCCAAGGCGTGTCAAGCCGTGTCGACACTTAGCCGCGAAGTCGTCGAGTTTGACTCGACGATTCGTCAAGAGGGGGCACACGGCCTGCGACACGGGCGTGTCGCAGGGCGTGTCGACCCGTGTCGACACTTACCCGTGAGTCGTCGAGTTGTACTCGACGATTCGTCGAGAATGGGCACACAGCCTGCGACACGGGCGTGTCGCAGGGCGTGTCGACCCGTGTCGACGATCGTCCCGGGGAGTCATCGAGATTCACTCGACGATCGTCGAGACAAGGCACATGGCCTAGGATACGGGCGTGTCCAAGGCCGTGTCATCAAGTCGTCGATCTTCCCTCGACGAAATGTCTCGTGTACACGGCCTGGGGTCCAGGTGTGTCAAGGTGACACGGGTAAGGACACGGGCGTGTCCTAGAACCCGTGCAGTGCTCGGGTTGAAAATGGGGAAAAATCATGGGGTACACGGCCGGCTACACGGCCGTGTGAAGTGGAACACGGGCATGTCAGCTCGAACACGGGCGTGTTCGATACCCGTGTGAGCTTCCAGGAGATTCGATTTTGACGGCGAATGCGGCACACGGCCCTGGACACGGGCGTGTGCCAGGCCATGTTCGGTCCAGATTGGGCATTTCAGCCCCGAATCAAAGCCGTTCGTTTCCTTGTTTTGAGATCCAATGTCTAGGGGATGTTCCTGAAGGGATATACCCGTGAGTTGACTTAGAAATCCATCACTTTCATACCTTATCATCTCTCCAAGTCCTTGGAGAAAGAGGAGAGCCATTGGAGGAAGAAGAACTAGATTCCGCCATTGGAGGAGCTTCGGAGCTCCGAATCGCAAGCCGACTCCGGATCCACGGACGCAACACAAGTGCGGTGATTTCCATCCGATTACTTTTCAATGGCTCCAAAGAGGAACTCAAGGGTAACGATCCTCATCTTGAGCACGAATAGCTCTCTTTCCTAGCATAGGAAGCCCGCTCTCGCGAGTTTGCGGAGAGTTGGAGGCGTTCCTTCGGGTAGATATGTAAAGTCCCCGTTGTTTAGAGTCCGTATGCGAGAACGGACGTAGGCATGATGTGTGAAGCCTACCCGGACATGTTAGTCTGGATCGGTGATGTTGCACTGCATAAGGTCGGAGAAGACTCCGTGCTATTGGTTGTTTTTCGGGTTTTCTACGCGGTAGATTGCAGCAGGGAGCCTTGGGGACTAACCCAAAGGTGCACCCGGAAAACTGGGCGGATACGAGATCTTGCCAACTTGGTGGCTTGAGAGCCAACTTGAACATAACGGGGTTATGTGACTTGTGATGGAAATGGGACTCGGTGGAAGTTCGACCCGCGCAAATGGCTTAAATTGTCGTTGCGATGTGAGCACGGGTTAGATGGAACCGTACCCGTTCTATGTCGTTCGGTTAAAGAGACCTAAAGGCACGTGGCACTTACCGTTGGCATAGAGTAGGGTCTTCGGCGGTCAATGGCTTAAATTGTCGTGACCCAGGCCAGGAAGACAAATTGCTCATAGGTTTGGCCGTCTAAGTGGCGGTGGTGAGTCCGGAATGTTAATGGCTTTAATTGACGTGACATCGACCGGTTCATCGAGAATGTGCCGTTAGTGCACGGGGCGTGTGACCGTATGAGCCAATGTCTGTGATGACATGCCTATGTTTATTTATATGGCTCGCTTATGCTAACGAAATGCAGGGAAGGAGCATCGCCGCCCCGAGTTGGGGGCGGGATCGTTATAATTTGGTCAGCATTGCTGACCGTTGCCTTGTTTTGCCACCGTGCGGTGGTTTGTTGCTTGCAGGTGCAGCTGGACCAACCGGTCAATAGCGGGCTAAAGCCCTTTTTGCGAAGCCGGCCCTCGAAGGCCCAAATGGAAATGTTTATTGCTTTATTCATGTATGACCGGCCTGCGTGCCGTGGTTTGTAAATCATGTAACAGTCAAGTGAAACATTTTGTAAGGCCTTAAGGCTTGTTTTGAGTATTTTGTAATAACATTCCTATTTTCGTAGTAGTGGACATTCGTGCTTGTTGCTGGGTTCTTGTTTACAACCTTTTTAAACTGCTTCCGCTAGAATGCTCTGTGTAGGATGTTGAGATTGGTTGGATGGTTTCCATAAGTAACCACCCGGTCTGTCCGTGGTATATGGCGTCGGGCCCTGGCCGGACCTACTGCTATATGCTATGCGACGGATAGGGGGTGTTACATCCCTCCAGCGGTCGGTGGCGGGGATCTTGATCTAGATTTTGGTGTCAGTCCCAGTGGCACTATTCCTTCTCCCCCCATTCCACCACCACCGCAGGTGCCTTTTTCAGAGACCGGTCCTCAAACCTATTGGGATCAACAATTTTGGTTGATTGACACTCGCCTAAATCAGATGGAGACCAATTTTGGCAATCGCTTTACAAATTTTGACGCTCGTTTTGCCGCTCTGGAGCAGAGCCACGCTTCTTTCGTGGTGTATATTACACGTGAGTTCGCGGATCTGCGCACTCATTATCCACCGCGGGGGGGGGGGGGGGGGGGGGGGGGGGGGGGGGGGGGGGGTGATAGCGACGAGGATTAGGTTCCTTTATTTATCTTTGGTGGCGCATATTTCCATCATCTTGTATCTTTCTTTTTTTTTGTTTTTATGTGCATGTATCTTTTATTTTGTTTTTTTAAAAAAAACTATCAAATATGTTTTGCTTCACTATTGTCTTCTAGGTACACTTTGGACTGATTCGCCCGCCCTAGGGAAGCCTCCTTTTCTTTTCTTCTTTACTTATTTTTAATTGGTGACAATGTGTTGTTCAAGTATGGGGGGGGGGGGGGGGTATTTCTCAAGCAATACTTACATAAAAAAAATCATAAAAAGTTTCTAAAAAAAAACATAAAATAATAATAATAAAAAAACATAAAGAAAAAAACAAAGCACAAATATATAAAAAAAACAAATTTCCAAAAAATTATTGTTGTTAGTTTTAAAATTAGAGAAATCTTTATTTCTATATTTATTCACTTGCGAAATCCTTAGTACTCAACTTTTACATAGTGTTTAGAATATTTTAATTTTTAATTGAAATTTGAATTTTGGAGTAAAACTGTTGGTCATGCTGTGTTTCAAGTCAAGTGCACGTGTACGTAGAATTTTATGTAGATCTAAATATTTAGCATATACTTAGATTTTCTTTTTTCTAAATGCGTGGAAATGTTTTATTCTACTTTCACTTTGAAAACCGGTACACTCTAAAAAAAACTTTAGGTGAGTAAGTAGAAGTTTACTAGAGAGATATTTCGCGGATCAAGAAAAAGGTATTTTTTCTCGATGTGTAGAACTTGCCCTCTAACTATTCTCAAGACTTTGCATAGGTTAAACTCATTAGCATAAAAATGATTTAGGCAATTCTTTTGGCAAGTTTGAGCCTTTGCACCCTTACCTAACGTTTATCTTTGCTAAGCCAATTTGAGCCTATACTCTTCCTTTTGCTTTAGCTCCACCAAATATTTTACCAAAGCCTAAAAAAGCAACCTAATTGCGCACCTAAGACCAAGCTTGCACATAGATATACAAACATAAGTTGTGAGTGATTAGGTGTCCTTTTTTTTGTTGGTGGCTCTTTTCTTATAAAATAAAAAAAAGTTGATTTTCATTTCCTCTTCAAAATAAAAGGAAAAAAAAGTTGAAAAAAAGAGAAGAAAAAAATTACTGTAAAAATGAAGAGGTAGAAGAATATTTTCGTCATGATGTGAGAGTTGCAAAAAAAAGGATTTTGGCTGCGTTCTTAAATCCATAGCAAATTTTTGTGTGCAAACTTTCTCTAGGTTTTGGTGTGACTAGCCATCATTTTTTATCTTTGACCATCCTCACCAATAACCTAAGCCTACATTTCTACCTAATTAAGCCCTTCTGATTTATGTTTATAAGTTAAACTAGTGTCCTGGCGAGAGTGTGAAAGGCCAAGTCTATGATCATCGACATTGATGGATTTCTTTGGAGTGTATCTTGATCTTCGTTTGTGCAATGTTATCTTAGTACACACGCTACACTCTCCATGAATATAATTTTAGGATTTACTGGATTTTCATTTTAAATTAAAAATAATAATGGAAACACATTTTAAGAAAAATAAAAACATAACTTGTATGCTGAGTGAGTTTTTCTACCAAAATAGCTACAAGCATAGGCATAAGACTTCGCATTTTACTCCTTATGTTCAATTTTCTTTTGTAGCGTTAAAATTTTTCTACTCTCTATGAAAATTTGTTTGCTCGGGACGAGCAAACAAGTAAGTATGGGGGTATTTGATAACTCTAATTTTATCCATATATTTATATATATTTTATTCAATAATTAATTAGTTTTTGAATATAATTTATGTTTCTATTATCTAATTCCTTTATTTTCTTATTTTAGGACCAAATCGGGCTGCAAATATTAATATGGAGTTTATAGGATCAATCAGGAGACAGAGCTGAAAAAAAGCCAAAAAATTGCAAAGTACACGCCCCTGTCACGGGCGTGACCACCAAGTCACGGGCATGACATTCAGGCCTGACCCCCCGGCGCGTGTTCCAGAGCCGTTGCCACGTCAATTAAAATTACAAGCCCATATGTCACGGGCGTGCCACGTCGACACGGGCGTGGTTTGCAGGCGTGCCACGCTGATGATCCAGGAATCTAGATCCATGCCGGGTTAAAGTTACACGCCCTGACACGGGCGTGACATCTTGGTCACGGGCGTGTGTAAAAACCGTGACATCCTGGCGTGTTAACTAAATGCTGCAGTTTCCAGATTTTGGCGGTTTTCGTCTTACACGCCCATGGTCACGGACGTGCTCCGGGGCGTGACTCTTCCAACAACGGCCGAAGTTACTCCCATCGTTTCTACTTCCTGCCGTTTTCAGCAACCGCCAAGACACGCCCTAGGTCACGGGCATGACCTAGGGGCGTGGCCCGCCAATTAACGATTTTTGGCGGTTTCGCGCCAACGTTTTGAAGAATTGAAGACGACGGTTCCGAGCCCGACACGCCCTAGGTCACGGGCGTGACCTAGGGGCGTAACCATCCAGCAACTTTGCCTATAAAATCCAGGCAATTCCAGAAGTTGAGGAGGAGATTTTTGGGAGCTTAGTTCTGTCTTATTTACTATTTTTCTTGCATTCTAATTTCATATTATACCTTTACTATCAAGTCTTTCTTTAATCATGTCTTTCTTTATGCTTTCATGTAATTCTCCCATTATGATGGGCAGCTAATTTCCCAATTAGCACTTGATCATGATGAACTTTGGAATGGAATAAATTTCTTATTTTTGTCTCAAATTAGCAAGCATTCTATTTTATGTACTTTGATTTATCTTTGATTTAAATTTCTTCGAATTCATAAGTTATAAATTATGTTTATTCGATTTTAGATCTGTATCCTAGACTTACCGAGAGGTTGTGGATACAAGTAGATCGCTCAAGGATAAAGAGAGTTTCTTGCACCCCTCGAGAGAGGTAGGCAAAATTCTTCCGCGTTGGAGTCAATTCCATTAGAGAGGTTCACCGCCTAAAGCAAGCTTAGGTTTTTCGACTGGACGAGAGGTCGTAATCGATCAACCTAAGGTTAGTCGAGTGCGTATTCTCGAGAGAGGCGTCTTGTAGTTTTGGAACCTCCGCGGTCGAAGTCAATAATTTAGATGCTTGTGCTTTTTAATTTCTTGGAAATTATTCTAGCCCAAAGGGATTCTAGATCAAGTGCTAGCCTTTTTATCATCATATTTCTTCACTTAGTCTAGTGTTTTCTTGTTCGCAAAACCAATTTCCGATCGATAAAATAATAGCTCCTCCTTGTGAGTACAAGTACTCAACAGTCCCCGAGTTCAAATACGACATCTCCTATACTAAATTTTGATAGGTGCACTTGTCTAGTTGAGATTTTAGTTTGGATATCATTTTCAAAACTTATAAAATCTTCATCAGGCGGCTTCTGTTTTTAGACAGAGAGAATTAGATTCATAATACTTAGAATAATTCTTGACAGTGCTTCTTAGGGTTAGTCGGTTTTTACAAGACCTTATATACGATCTCCCTAACGGTCATAATTACCCTTAGTGACGTACACGTGGACCAATCACGTCAAGGCTATTTGAAATTTACGTCAAATCTGGACTAAGTGAATTCCTGAAAAGATTTACTGAAATAATCGAGTGAACAAATACCTACTCGAGTACTATTCTGATTACTCGAGAGAATGGAAGAAGATTACTCGAGTAAATAACTTAGAGAGAAAATCCAGAAATAGTGAGCAACTACTCGAGTACACAAAGACTTACTCGTGTGCTAATATAGTTACTCAAGATGTAGATTTGAACTACTCGAGTACAAGAAGTACTACTCGAGAGAATAGAAATTAACTACTCGAGAGGTAGAAAGAGTACTTGAGTCAAAGACTAAGAATAATTTCTGGGAGAAAAATCTGGGTTACTCGAGTAGTGGAACTGGACTACTCGAGAGGACATAAACTACTCGAGTATATGGATATTACTACTCGAGTAATGGACTTAGAAAAATTTTGAGGGAGAAAAATCTTATCAATCGAGTATTTCACCTGGACTACTTGAGTAGTAGATGGAGTACTAGAGTGAAGTAGAACAACATGAAATCCTGTCTTTTGTAACTCATGACAAAAGACTAATCTACTCGAGTTTTAATATGACAACTCGAGCAAATGACTTAGAAAATTTTTCAGAGAAGAAATTATGTTAACTCGAGAATAAGAGATGATCTACTCGAGTAATTGACTTGGCTACTCGAGAGGTATAATTTGACTACTCGAGAGCTAATTCCCTTACTCGAGTACAGATAGACTAACTCGAGTATTAACTAAGTATTTCACTCGAGTATATAAGTTACTACTCGAGTAAAATACTTAGCAAAAATTCCTTCAATAGTATTTTCTCTTCTTCAATTAATTCAGAAACAAGTCTTTCTCCAATCAGTCCTAGTGCTTGAAAATGAAGTGTATCCCAATCGAGAGGATACACATGAGTCAACACCATGGATCACACAATGAGGGATTACATTTTATGGTCCTATGTTTGGTGACCCATTGTAGACTGTGTCTACACTTGGTAATATAATCCTACAAACACACAGCTCAAACAAGACATCAAATACCACTTAATTCATCTTAGTTCAAAGGTGACTTCATCAAATCTGGGTTGTTGTGGATACAATACCCAACAATCTCCCCCTATTTACAGAAGTCAGAACCCTTTATAATAAAGTGAATTATATAGACATAAAAAGAGCTAGATATGCAGTAGAGAAAGAGTGTAAGCAAGAATAAGATTATAATCAAAGGGTATATGATCAAAATTAAGAATTATATAAACATGATTGTCCAAAACATCATTTCTACATGAATCATTTCCACACTATCATAATCCTCTTTGCTTAAACTTAGTGGTGTTGCTTGTCCTTCTTCTCTTATTGTCTTCTTTGGTAGTTGTAGGGCTTGGGATAGTACTTTGGAGGCTTTGGAGGAGCAGCAGGGTTGTTCCTTCCAAATTCTCTATCATAAAGCCTTCTCTTTGTCATTGACTTTTCATACAATTCCCATTCCTGGGTGCTTTAATGATCATTGTTGTTTTCATTAAAGTCCATGACAAGCTTGAGAGTATCCAATATGAGAGACTTTGAAGTTGGAGATCAGATATCTGCAAACTCTGGAGCTTTTCTCTTTTCTGTATCTGGAATTGGGATTGACCTGCTAGCTGAGGCACCATCACCATAGTTTCTCTTCTTCTTTGATGTGTTGATCTCAGGAGGATCTTGGAAGAATATATCTGCTGGGTCTGCCTCCCAAACTTGAGCATATGAATGTGGAGGAGGACCTTCACAGCCTTCAGTTCTAGGAGAGAAGGTAGGCTGAGGAGCTTGAGCTGGAGCAGCAGTAGCTAAGGGATTCAAATGGAGAGGAAAGATGTTTGGATCAGTTGGGAATTCTAGAAAAATCTGATTGTGCATCCAGCCGACTGTGTCATAGGTATGGAACTTCACACTCTGAATCTGTTCTAGCACATCATCATGAATCTCTTTCGTCTTAGCGTCCCATTGAGTTTGCTTGAGTGCATCTGATTTCTCAAGATATTCCTTCACTAAACTCTCCCCCTTTCTGACTTCTACAGTTAGTTTACTGATGACATCATCTTTGAATGTCTCAACTTCTTCACAAATCTTCATCTTGGTTGATTCTGCTCTCTTATCTAATTCAATCTGATTATTGGTTAGAGTCACACATTGCTCAACGACCTGACCAACACTAGTGATAGTGTGATCTAGATCTTTGCCACCAATCAGGAATGGATGTATGAGTTGATCTGTGTTGTGCTGAATCTCAACAAATCCCCCGCTCATCTCTTTCTCCAGAGCAGTTACTTTTTCAGTCATAGCTTTGACTGAATCATCAAAATAATTCCTTTGTTCTTGTAGAAGATGTACAACTGACTCATCAAATCATTGGCAGCAGTAGCATGAGGAGCAACAGAGGGAACTGGAGGAGGAGCAAACCATGGAACAATTTCTTCAATTACTACAAAGCTCTTAGCTTTGGCAGTATGAATCAGTGCATCCCCTTCATCAGTGACCATGTGGATGGAGAAGTCCAGGTTCCTCAAAGGAGCTTCAACTGGTTCAGGTGACTGGTCTAGCTCATCAGAAATCAAAATGGTCTCAGCCTGCTCTTTGTTTGTAGCAGGAGAGTGGATGGGAGACGATGGAGTATGTGGTGGAGATGGTACAAGAGTGGATTGCTTGGGAACTTCAACAGTTTGTTCTTTCTGAAGAGGGGGAAGAGGTTCATCAACAGTCAATTCCTCAATCATTTCATTGATTGTTGCTTTGGTGGATAGAAGGGTTTATGTTGGAACTTCTTCAGGAGTGGATGGAGGAGGAGAAGTAACAGCTGGAGGGGTAGGAATTTTGTCTAAAACAGAAGGAGCAGGTTCCCCCTAAACAGTTGCACCAGATGAGCTGGAAACCTGAAGTGGAGAGGGAGACAGGGTCCTGTCCTCAGTGGTAGGAAGGTCATGAGCTTTGGCAGCCTGAACAGGATTCTGTAACTTCAAGTCCCATCTCTGAATGGAAGAGATGGAGACTTTCTTCATGTGACGGAGAATAGTACCTTTGGGGAAGTTGAATACTTTAGGATTAATCTCATGTAGTAGAAGAGAAATAATCCTTGCATAACTTGGAGCCTTGATGCTCTCTCTGATTTTGTCCAGAAGCATCATACCAAATTGAATTTTTTTCTGCAAACGATTGCTGTTATATTGTCAAACATATTGGTGGAAATGTCTCTGATTGAACTTATTTTGCAAAGAAGTATCTTCCCAATGATGTCCACCAAGAGCTTTCCTTCTAGATTCAGTTCAGAGCGGAGGAGGATCTATCCTTCTGGTGAGAGGACACAGAACATACAAACCCTATCGGAATCTTTAGGACCTAAATGATCTTCTTCATCAATGAGTGGCAGTCGAAGAAGTGTAGAAACATAGGTTTTGTTTAGCCTGATCTTGATTCCATTAACTTTGGATTTGAGGACAGTCCCATACCTCTTGACTTTGATATTCTTGAAAAACTCTTCAACTTCTGGAAAAATGACCTTACATGGATTCTGCAGAACAAACGTGAGGCCAGCGGTGTTGAGGAGAATCAGAAGGTTGCAAAAATCATCTGAAATATTGGTGATTCTGGCGGCAACAAGTTCTGAACCGATTCCAATCTTAGAAGAGGGCACCATGAGCCAGAGATTAGGGAAAAATTCTGCGGCAAGGAAGGTAAAGCATCTCGGCTTACTCGAGAGAGAGAATTTGATTCGTGTAGAAAATGAATTTCGGATGTTTCGAATTATATAACCCTAGTTTATTTCTAATTAAGAAATAAATAAAGCAAACATACCTTGGAATTGGCGACATAAGCCTCGCATTGCGAATAACGAAATTTGAATCAAGGTAGAAAATATGACTTCCTGATACTCGAGAGAGACGACAGTACTCGAGTGAAGATATAGAAGTACTAGAGTGAGAAAGTTGGAAGTACTCGAGTAATATTTAGGAAGTACTCGAGAAGGGATATTGATATACTCGAGTGAAACATTAGTACTCGAGTAGGTCTTTTGACTACTCGAGTAGGTTACTCGAGTAGTTGAAGAAGTACTCGAGTAGGTCAAGCATGTACTCGAGTAGGTTAGTTCTTACTCGAGTCAAAAAGTTAGAAATTTGAAAAATTCCAACTTTTGACTGATTCTAGATCTTTGAGTATTCTTGTGAGTCCACCTTCTCTAATCTTCTTTGTTGAACATACCAAGTTCTGTTTTGAAGAACGAGGACTTGGTCTCATCCAGCGGCTTTGTGAAAATATCTGCAATCTACCTGTCTGTAGAGACATACTGTAGATCTATATCCCCATGCTCCACATGCTCCCGGATGAAGTGATACCTCAGCTCTATGTGTTTTGTCCGGCTGTGCGAGACTGGGTTATTGGCTATTGAAATTGCGCTGGAGGAGTCGCAAAATAATGGAATATTCTGAAACTTCATATTGTAGTCTTCAAATTGATTCTTTATCCACAGCAACTATGCATAGCCACTACCTGCAGTGATATACTCTGACTCAGCTGTTGAGATTGCAACATAGTTCTGCTTCTTACTACTCTGGGAAATGAGCCTTCTTCCAAGGAATTGGCAAGTCCCGGAAGTGCTTTTCCTGTCGACTTTGCTGCCAGCAAAATCTGCATCTGAAAAACCAATTAGCTCGCTATCATTACTTTTTGGGTACCAAAAGCCATGATTTAGCATAACTTTAAGGTATCTAAAAATCCTCTTTACCGCAGTGTAGTGAGATTCCTTAGAGTAACTTGAAATCTAGGACATACATATGTTGAGAACATTATATCCGGTGTACTAGCGGTAAGGTAGAGCAAAGATCCAATTATGTTTTTGTACTTGGTTTCATCAAAAGGTTTCCCTTTCTCTTCCTTGTCCAGAGACACAATTGAACCCATTGGAGTCCTCATAGAGGTTGCGTTCTCCATTCTGAATTTCTTAATTAGCTCTTTGGTGAACTTAGTCTGCACGATGAAAATTTCATCTTCAGATTGTTTCACCTGAAGCCCTAAGAAATACTTCAGCTCGCACATACTGCTCATTTCAAACTTCCCTTGTATAAGTTTTGAAAACTTCTTGCAGAGGTTGTCGTCAGTGGAGCCAAATATAACGTCGTCGACATAGATTTGCACTAGCAAAATCTTTCCTTTTATTTCTCTAAGAAATAATGTCTTATTTATCTTTCCCCTTGTGAACTTGTTCTCAAGAAGAAAGCTAGATAACGTCTCATAATAGGCTCGAGGAGCTTGTTTTAGACCAAATAAAGCTTTATGTAATAAGTAAACATAATCAGGAAAGTTAGAATCAATGAAACCTGGAGGTTGTTCCACATATACCTCTTCCTTTATGTCACCATTAAGGATGGAAGACTTCACGTCCATTTTATAGACTGTGAAGCCCTTAAGAGCAGCATATGCTAGGAATAACCTGAATGCCTCCAGCCTTGCCACTGGAGCGTACGTCTGGTCAAAGTCGATTCTTTCTTCCTGATGATATCCTTTGGCGATGAGTCTGGCTTTGTTTTTGATGATCGTTCCATCCTCGTCCATCTTGTTCCTGTAGACCAATTTTTTCATGATGACGTTCTTACCTTTGGGTCTTGGAACAAGTTTCCATACTTGGCAACGCTTGAACTGGTTTAGTTCTTCTTGGCGATTTGAGCAAGGGGGGGGGGGGGGGCGGTGGAGGATCCGACCTGCGTTATGTCCGTCCGACGTGAGACCAGACGGTGCGGTCTGTTGGAGCACATTGCAAGAGTCTTAGGCCTACGTGCCGTGATACAATGTGGGGCTACGGGCGAATCCCGGTTCACTAAGACAATAAAACTTCGGCTGCACGCCATGGAGTAAATGCTAAAGTGAGTTGTCGTTGGGCAGTGACCCTGATACGGTGCTGGGCAACTGATTTGACAGTACACCAAGAATGTGCCCTGAGTGCACGGACCGTTGGGCCGGGTGGCTGACGGTTGTGATGGCATGTGTGCATGAAAGCACATTATGTAAGATATATAACCCTGCTTGTGATATGATGTGCCTGCAGGGAAGAATATCACTGCCCCGAGAGAAGGGGTAGTGTCGTTATAATTTGGTCAGCTGAATGATAACCGTTTCCCTTTGTTTGCCACCATTGGGCAGATTGTCCCTGTACAGGTGTTGGAGAGCCAAGCGGGACAAAAAAGGGTTGATACTGCTGTTTCTGCTGCTACCGCTGCTAGCCCTCGAAGGCTAATGTGGATGTAAATGTTATGTTTTCTTTTTTTGTGGCCGACTTGCATGCCAATGTTTGGGCCACTGTTTGTAAGCCCTGTAAGGCCATAAGGCCACCGCTTTATGTGTTTTGTAAGACATTCCTATGATATATAAAATATGGAGTTTTTATATGTTGGACATTCAAGTGGGGAGTTCAAGTGTAGTGTTGTAAGCTTCCGCTAGAATGCAATGTGTTAGGTGCACTGCGTACTCTGGTACCACTCCTTAGCTTCATCGTCTGTTTTGTGGTATATGCTGCGGGGCCCCGGCCGGACCTTCTAGTATATATTATATGAACGGATGGGGTTGTTACAGTTGATCCCCTTTCCGTCTCTCTCCCATTACCCGGCCCCTCTGCGGGTCCCTTCTCCCTCCTAGCACTGCATCATCCCCATTTCTCTTCCTGCCCCGGACTGCAAGTTGGTCCGCCTCCAGCTTCTTGGCCATCTCCAAGATCCTGGCCATGGTACCATCAGACACGAACAAGAGGGCCTGCCTCTGGTCATCACGGAGGCCCTTGCAGAACCTCTTGGCATAACCCACGTCATCCAGCTTGTAAGAATCCGCAAACCGGGCCAAATGAGTAAACTCCCGGTGATATTCCAGAACTATCCTGTTCCCTTGCTTCAACTGCAAGAATGTCCCCTTGCAGAACCTCTTGCGGAACCTCTTGCGGACTGCGACACAAAATGCTCCAGTAGTGTCGCCCTAAACTCCTCCCAAGTAATTTCCACGATCTACACTCCCGCATAGGTGGTGTCCATCACCGACTTCCACCACCTCTTCGCATGCGACTCCAGATAAGAAACCACCAACGATACTACCAGGTCCACCGGGCACTATATTCCCACCAACATCTCGTATATAATGTATAGCCACTACTCCGTGCGCAATGTCGTCTCTGTCCCCAAGTTGGATGGTGGGGCAAGGCCCCGGAATGCACTCAACCATTTCGCCCTCGGGTTTGTCTGAGGAGCCGGAGCCTGCTGTGCCCTAAAGGCCTCCAAGATGGTCGTCAAAGTTTGTCCCAGCTCCGTCTGCTACAACGGGGTCGGAGCCGGCGGGGGTGGAATCACATTCTGGGCTGGAGGTGTCCCCTACGGCAGGGGAGGATTCGTCGCACCCTACAAAATATGGTCTTAAGTTCAGTAAATTGACCTAAATCTCTTTGTTACTGGTGAGCATTGCACGTGATTCCTCCCATGGGCACACCATTGCTTCCGCTGCTAGTTTGTCCTCAAACTAATCCAGTGCGGGGTGTCCCATGTTTTGTGGACTACATTCTGTCAGATCGAAGTTTCCCCTCTGATACCACTTGTAAGACCCCATTTATTTTTGCAACAACCTCCGGGGTCTTAGGCCCAAAACCGACGCTTTGCGGTGACACCTTTGCACCCGGGAAGGTCATCACTACAAAACGCCGATCCTGCCGGCCAAATCGATCACCATCGACAGAATGTATATTAAATGAAAGTGTAAGCATACAAGTCCACAATAGAAAGAGGACATCACATGACAAATAAATAGTCCACATTGCAAGAAAGTGAATACGGGCTTAAGCCCGGTACATGATAACCTCACTACATTTCACTCTTAAAAGTAAAACTACTAATACTCGGCTCCACTCACGGATCTGGATGCCTGTCCACCCGATCTACACTGGTCCATCTCCATCTGCATCATACCCTACTAGTGTTGCATCTCCTGCAGTTTTTCCCTGTCTCCCATCCGGAGCACCAAAAATATGGTGGTCAAACGACCGTCAGTCAAACTAGACTCAGTCAACAATCCCCCACCCCTCTACCCGTAGCTCCTAGGCACCGAGCAGAAAGGAGTGAAAAGGAGGACCAAAAGCAGGGTGTAATCAAGCAGGTGACATCTACCATAAGGAATAAAATATTAAGGTATGGCAGAGGTATCACAATTATTAAATATGAGTAAACAAGTCTGTAACAAAAGTAAACAGTAAGGAGTAACAAGTAAGTAAAAGCAGTAAGAAGAGTAAGTAAGAGCAACGAGAAATATAACCGTTGATTTATAGGGATTACCCATATAGACCAAGGGGTCGTATTGCAGGGCCTATCGTATAAAACGTCCCATATCATTTTATACGATAGGTGTCAGGGGTTAAATGCAATGATTATGCTATGACATACAAGTATGCTATGGTATGCACATGCAAGTGCAACTCACACACACGACTCTATGCACACAGACCTTTAGTTCCCCTTTTTGGAGTTAGCTAAACTCTTAGGAGCCTCCGCCGTGGCAAAACGGAGACAGTGGGTTGGGCCTCTCAACTCCTAGACTGGTAATCACACTAACCCTTCTAGCCACTCACGTACGTTTCCGTACTATTCCTAGGAAACCAGCTAGTCTCCCGAGTCAACGTACCAACGACGGTGTGATCGATCCTCCAATACCGAGGACCCACCACTATTATGCACATGCAACCATGATAGTTTGTATCTAGTTATAGTACCGAGCCTCCAGCTCTTTAGACTACCGAGCCTACTAGTTCACCATGTTCCCGAGCCCACGGCTCCCTGGACTAATCAAGTCTCCTTTTTTCCAAGTCCCAGAGCGTCCAACTCCCCGGACTTCCAAATCAATACTGAGTCCATTTAACTCTACCAGTAAGCCCGTAGGCCAAGGGCCTATGCTATCCTTTCTCTACCAATACGTATCCCTACGTGTACAGGTGTGAGTGTAAGGTGAAACTATTATTAGGGTTACTCTTGCCCAAATTATTCCTAAGGTTTACGTTATCCCATGGCTGCCCAAGGTATTTCCCGTGAAGGGCTCTTGAAGGCACTAGGAACTATGATGGGATTACGCACAAAGCTCCCTTTCGCAAGGCACTTAATATTATTGATTTCTACCCTTGATCAGATCTCTCATTTATTTAACCAAACAAACAACCTACTAAGGATTCAACTCTTCAAATTCATTACCCACGCTAGTTCTGTTTCCGCAGTTACTATATGCAGACCACCCTATACTATATGAGATGTATAAAGGAGGTACTCCGGATTGTCTTCCAAATCTCCTATAAAATTTACCAGAGGTATATAATAACAAGTTTAGTCTAAAATCAGAGAAATATAGTTTTTCTAATTAATTTGATATTTATTGAATTTTCCCAAATGTTTGGCCATGGACAATTTTGAACATGAACTATATGATCTACTCAAGTAATGGCCACCCAAAACTTTTGAACACTAAATTACAGAGATATATGACTAGATATTGAATTCCATAATTATTCAGAAAATATGTGACCTCTAATTAATTTATCCAAACAATTCCCTTAATCATATGTAAAGAAGGAAGTATCAAATTTACTCATCAGACAATTATGTAAAAATTATAGAATCTTAATATGGTTTAGAAAAGATCATTGTACAAAATTCATAATTTGTTAGGCTTGCTACACTCGAAAATAAATTATATTAATTTTTCATGGGAAACACTACTTAATGAAGCAACCCTTAGAAATATTCTTTCAAAAATCCAATAAAAATTCACAGTGCTTTAAAACTTAATAAGGAGTCCTTCGGCTCATGTTCATCAATTTCCAGCAAGTAGTTACTTCATAATAAATTTCTAAGTAAATAATATAAATTGCTAAATTGTTAATGAAGTATCCAAAATAATATTCCTAAATTCATAATAAAATCTACAGATCTTGTACTAACTTTAAAAACTAATCTACCCAAATTTCATGTGATTTTTAAGTGATTTGATAGCCTAATACTCCAAATTAGGTTTGGTGCCCTAAACTAGGGTTAGGGTTTTGAGGGTGTTTAATTCTTCCAAATTCCCTAAAATTTTAACCAGAGGACTATACTAAACCTATGGTCCTCTCCTCCAATTTTCAAGCCATTCCAATGTCATTTGACCCCATGACCTTCAAACTATAAAAATCCCCATCAAGGGACCTTCCCTAGGGTTCGAGGGTTACCCTGCTCTTAACCTCCCCAAATTCCATTGGAGGGTGTTACATGCAATATAAAGTTAGTGGCCAAAATATCAGCCTCGGTTGAGGTGGTTTGACCACTAAAACCTAATGGGAGTGTTTTGACCTAATTAACCCAATAAGGGTCAACTTAGGGTTGGATAAAACCTAATCAAAACATCTCCAAAGGAGATGAAATTTTTACCAGAGCAATAACATGCTCTCTAAGATCTACCACCCAAAGTTGGTGGGATTTTGACATGTTTATGACATCTAATTAATTTATAATTGGTTTATTAAATTTTCACAAAAACTATAGAAAATGTTTTTCCAAAAATTCTAATTTTTGGACAGTTTATGAGGTAGGCTATGAGGAGCCTATGTTCAAAATTTCAAAGCATTTGGATGAGTGGTGTGGTATGAGCACTAATTCTAATGTCTGGTCATGCCTATGTTTAGGTTGCACCCCAACGAGTGCTGTGGTCACACCATGATTCCAAACTGAGTGAAATCAATTTCACATTACACTAGACATCAAGGGCTACATTTTCTATGTTGACCACTTTTACAGTCGAGGCATCTAATTATTTTTAATAATTAAAAATATCTACTGCTAATAATCTCCAAAAAAATCAATAACATTAATATCATTTGAATCGCCTTGATCAAAACGGATGGCATCCGTTCATCCTCAACCTCCAGCCAAGGGCGAAGATTGGCCCGACCTGGAGCCTCTTCCAGCCGACTTTCGAGCCAACCTGACCACCTCCCTGGTCGGCCATCACCACCACCACCTCTGTTGAGATGGTGGCTAGCGTTTGGCGGCGACCATGCCGCCGGAGGCGGCGGTTTCCGGTGAACTCTCACCACCATTTTTAATGGAATTTCAAGGAAATTTTCTCTCCGATCCGGCTCGTTTGAGCCCAACTTCTCAACCTAAACAAGTATAGATCTAGCATGCATAGAGAGGAGAAGGATTGGACCATGTCGGCGGCCTGAAGTCGGGAGAGATCGCCGGGAAGACATTTATGAAAGTTGTGTCGCTCGGCTTATGCAACAGCAAGGTGGGTAAGGATTGGGAAAGCCTCCACTCAACTCACTGGTGGTGTTTAAAGCTTCATATGGGGAGAGGAGTGGCTGGATCATTAATGTCCTTAAAAACCATTAATGGCTAGGCTCGACCACGGAGGGGGGGGGGGGGGGGGGCTAAACCAAGTCTGACGGCCAGGGGAAATGGCTGGAAACGTCTCCCATTCCCTGGAAAATTGAATTCATCAATTAAATGTGGCTTTTGGCGAACCGTTTCCTTCCCTCTCCTTCCTCATTTCTCTCTCCTCCTCACGACAATTTTGCCCAGAACCGCCATGTCACACCTGGTGACACGGCTGTGACACGGGCGTGTCGGGTGGGCGTGTTCCCTTCTATTCGACGAAATGAGCTGAGCTCGACAAAATTAGCTCGACGATCGTCGGGCTGATGACACGCCTGGCGATACGGGCGTGTCAGGGGCGTGTTCCCCCCTGTTCTATGAAATGAAATCGACGATCGTCGAGCTGAGCTCGACGATCGTCGGGCTGACGACACGCCTGGCGACACGAGCGTGTCGGGGGCATGTTCCCCCTGTTCTGCAAAATGAACTCGACGATCGACGAAATGAGCTCAATGATCGTCGGGCAGACGACACGCCTGGCGACATGGGCGTGTCGGGGGAGTGTTCCCCCCCTGTTCTCCGAAATGAACTCGATGATCGTCGATCTAAGCTCGACGAAATGAGATCCACGATCGTCGCGCCAACGACATGCCTGGCGACACGGGCGTGTCTGGGCCTACACGGGCGTCTCAGAACCAGAAGAGTTGTTTTCAGGGAATTTGTGTGGTTGTTTATTTCTTCCTAGAGGAGCTGACAGTTTAGATCTCCCCTTGCTGATATAAGGCTGAGCTATAGGAATACCAAGGTGATTTTCACCTTGGCCTTCTTCACTTGGTCCCTTGGGCTTCCTAGGGTTTTGACATGACCAGAACCACTCTTGGGGGTCTAGTTGGAAATGCGATTTTACAAATCCCAATATATAACAAAAAATTTCATCCTCAAAATACTAGTTAGGCATGCGGGGTTTCAAGTATGCAAGAAAAATTGTAACAACCTGAAAGGCTGAGAGTAATACCTGACTGAAGAGTTCCGGGTACCGCTGCTACATCAATTCCTGGGGCTCCCAAGTGGGCTCCTCCTGGCCGTGATTTCTCCAAAGAACCTTGACCAGTGGGACCTTCTCGCGGCGTAAGACCCGCATACCCGTGTCATCAATCCGGACTGGCTCCATGTGCACTGACCGGTCAGATGCTACTGGCCCATCCGTGGTGTCTATCTGCTGCTCTGGACGTAATATGGCCCTCCTGAGGGAGGAGACATGGAAAACATCATGCAAGCCTTCCAGCTCTGGCGGCATCTCCAGCCTGTATTCTAAGGGGCTGATCCGCTACAGGATCCTGTAGGGCCCCATGTATCTCTAGCTGAGCTTCTTCCTCCGCCCGCGAACTCAAGACACTCCGTGCATCCGCCGTTTCTTCAAAAACACTGTCTCCTACCTGAAACTCCACTTGTCGATGCCGAGCGTCATAATATTTGGCATGTCTGCTCTGCGCCTCCAACATCCGATCCCGTATCAGTCTCACTTGGGCCTCGGTGTCCTCCACAAATTCCGAGCCCAGGACCTTTGGGTCCTCATTCTTTATCCATGATAGGGGGGTCCTGCACCTCCGTCCATATAGAGCCTCGTATGGGGCCATACCTATACTGGCCTGATGACTGTTGTTGTATGAAAACTCTACCAGTGGCAGCATCTTCTCCCATGGCTCTCCTCGGTCTAGAATACACAGACGTAGCAGGTCTTCCAATATCTGATTTGTGCGCTCTGTCTGCCCGTCCGTTTGAGGGTGGAAGGCTGTGCTAAAGGTCAGTCGGGTGCCCAAGTATGCCTGAACTGACCGCCACTCCATGGATGTAAACTGCCCATCACGATCTGACACTATTGACCTGGGCATGCCATGGTAGCGAATGAATTGCTCCACAAACCTCCGCACCAGAACTCCCACTGAATCGTCCTTCCTGATCGGTATAAATCGAGCAACCTTCATCAACCGATCAACAATCAACCAGATCGAGTCGTTCACTGCCCGAGACTAGGGAAGCCCATGTTTGAAGTCTATTGCTACGTCATCAAACTTCCACTCCGGCACCGGGAGTGGCTGCAACAATCCTGCGGGGTTCCTGCACTCCGCCTTCACTAACTGACATGTCTCACAATGGGTCACGAAGTAAGTGACATCCTTCTTCATGCCCGACCAGAACATAGTCTTCTTCAAATCAGCCGTCATTTTTGTGATCCCCGGGTGCACAGAATACCGGCTGCAGTGCGCCTCCGTCATAATGTCCTCCCAGATCTGACCTCCCACCGGTATATACACCCGACCTCTAAAGCACACCAGGCCATCCCTCAGTGTGTAGTCTCCTGTAGTGCCTGCATCTATAGCCTGGAAGATGGGCTCTAACTTAGCATCCTGCCTCTGTCCCTCTCTGACTCGGTCTTTGATGTCATCGGTGATGCCCATCGTGACTAATACTCCTCATAGAGCTCAGGGTCATCAGACGACACCAGAGTAATGTGCATGTCCTCTAGGCTCCACAGCAGTTCCATAGACATCAGCTGAGGCTCTGCTCCCGCTATGGCGGCTCTCCTACTCAGTGCATCTGCTACCACGTTTGCCTTCCCAGGGTGGTAGTGCATCTCGTACTGATAGTAAGATAGAAACTCCAACCACCGCCTCTGCCTGATGTTCAGTTCCTTCTGGGTGTCCACGTACTTAAGGTTCTTATGATCTGATTATATATCACTGTGGACTCCGTAGAGGTAGTGTCGTCATATCTTCAATTCGAATACAACTGCTCTCATCTCCAGGTTGTGAACTGGATAGTTGTTCTTATGAGTCTTCAGCTGGCGGGAGGCATATGTTATGACGTGTCCCCATCCCCTGATGTGATGCGTCGGTATACACCTGGAATCCTTCCTTCCCAGATGTAAGGGCCAGAATAGGGGCTAAGATGAGTCAGTTCTACAACTCCTGGAAGGATGCCTCACACTATGGCGTCCATACAAAGGGCACGTCCTTCTTCGTCAACGAAGTGAGTGGAACGGCGATCCGAGAAAACCCCTCCACAAATTTTCAGTAATAACCGGCAAGCCCCAGGAAACTCCACACGTCCGTGGCCGTCTTCAGTGGTGGCCAATCCCTGGCTGCCTGTACCTTTGCAGGGTCCACCTCTAACCCAGCTCTGCTAATAATGTGGCACAGGAAAGCCACCTCCTTCAACCAGAACTGACACTTGCTGAACTTCGCATAGAGGTGATGCTCCCGCAATCTTTCCAAAGTCAGTACCAGGTGTCGTGCATGGTCCTCCTCCGTCCTAGAGTAGATAAGGATGTCATCTATGAATACTATGACAAACAAATCCAAATAAGTCTCGAAGACCCGGTTCATGAGGCTCATAAACGCTGATGGAGCATTCGTGAGCCTGAAGGCCATCATGATGAACTCATACAGTCCATATCTGCTACTGAAGGCCATCTTCGGAATATCCTCCTCCTGGATCTACAGCTGTTAGTAGCCTGACCTCAAGTCCAGCTTTGAGAAATAGTGGGCTCCCTCCAGCTGATTGAACAACTCGTCTATCCTTGGGAGCGGATAGGTATTTCGAACGGTCAGCCAGTTTAGTGCTCGATAGTCGATGCACAGGTGAAGAGTGCAATCCTTCTTCTTCACGAATAGGACTGGAGCTCCCCATGGAAAGGAACTCGGTCTGACGAATCCTGCTTCCACCAACTCCTGCAACTGTGTCCAAAATTCTGCCAGCTCACTTGGGGCCATATGATAAGGGGCCTTGGATACCGGCTTAGCCCCTGGAACCAACTGAATCTGAAAGTCCTTCTACCTCTATGGAGGCAGTCCTGGCAGCTTCTCCGGAAATACATCGGCATAGTCGTAGACCACCGGAATGATAACAATCGGGTCCTTCTCCTCAGTCATCTCGAACAGCACCTGATATACCATGTCCACCTGCATGTGGGCCTTGACGTCCTGAATAGATGAAAGGAGGCGGCAGGAAACCGGAGTAGTACCTTCAAATGTCGCATAAGTGTCGTCGTGTCTCAGCACGACCCTCCTCGCTGGGCAGTCAATCTGGGCATGGTTCCAGACAAGCCATGTCATGCCCAAGACAAGATCGAAGTCCGGCATTCTCAGGATCGTCGCCAGGGCCTCGAGTGTTAACCCATCTATCGTAACCGTCAGGAGGCACTTCTCTGTGGACTACATCTCCATCCCATTGGGTAGACGTACCGTCCTGGCATCTCTCGTATAATATCGAATCTGGCCCAGTTCCTTGATGAAATACACCGACACAAAGTTGTGTGATGCCCCCGTGTCGAACAGGGTACGGGCAGGTTTGTCGCATGCCATCACTATTCCTAAATTAGTTAAAGGAAAAATAGCTTAGGTCTAAAGTTTTCTAGCCTAGGTTGTGTAATTATTCTACCAATACTAAAAATTACTCTCATACCTGCAATAACCCTGTTCGGGTTCCGGGGCTGCTCTAAGTCCAGAGCGTAGACCTGCTCCCCATCCTGCCTGTGTTCACCTCCATGAAATCTGCGTCCGCGACCACGGCCACGACCTCCCATCTGGTGAGCCGGTGGGCCACCCTGTACAGCAGGTGTGGCCCCATTCCTTATAGGGCAATTACTTCGAATGTACCCTAGATGATGGCAGTGATAGCACAGTTATGGTGGGGGTGGTCCCTGTCCTATCCTGGGCACCTCCCTCATCTGTAGCAGTTGCGGGGCCAGCACTGCGTGCTCCCTTGGTTCCTGCCTTTTCTCCTGGAAGGGTTGATCCCCGTTCCTTCTCTCTCCCATGACTCGGCCCCTTTGCGGGTCCCTTCTCCCTCCTAGCACTGCATCATCCCCATGTCTCTTCCTATCCCGAACTGCAAGCTGGTCCGCCTCCAGCTTCTTGGCCATCTCTAAGATCCTGTCCATGGTACCATCAGACACGAACAAGAGGGCCTGCCTTAGGTCATCACGGAGGCCCTTGTAGAACCTCTTGGCGTAACCTACGTCATCCAGCTTGTAAGAATCCACAAACCGGGCCAAATGAGTAAACTCCCGGTGATATTCCAGAACTGTCCTATTCCCTTGCTTCAACTACAAGAATATATCCTCCAATTCATCCCTTGCGGACTGCGGCATAAAATGCTCCAGTAGTGCCGCCCTAAACTCCTCCCAAGTAATGTTTGCGATCTCCACTCCCGCATAAGTGGTGTCCATCACCGACTTCCACCACCTCTTCGCATGCGACTCCAGACAAGAAACCACCAACGATACTGCCAGGTCCACCGGGCACTGTATTCCCACCAACATCTCGTACATAATTTCTATCCACTCCTCCGTGCGCACTGGGCTCTCTGTCCCCAAGTAGGATGGCGGGGCAAGGACCCGGAATGCACTCAACCAGTTCGCTCCGGGGTTCGGCTGAGGAGTCGGAGCCTGATGTGCCATAAAGGCCTCCAATATGGCCGTCAAAGTTTGTCCCAGCTTCGTCTGCTGCAACGGGGTCGGAGCCTGTTGGAACACCCTATTACTAATTTGGGTCAGGATCACTATGTCTCTAGGAACCTTTGCTTGACCTCCTGTATAGCTTAATAGGTCAATTAGAATTGTGTCTAAGGGTTAGAAGTCTAGGTTTGGAAGCTGCCCTGAAGACCAAGATTTTGGGTTTGGAGACTAAGTCATATCGTCGAACTCAGCACGACGATTCGTCGAACTCCGGTCGACGATCGTCTAGCTCAACTTCGACAGATCGTCGAACTCCATTCGACGATCGCTGAGCTCAACTTCATTATATCGTCGAACTACATTCGACGATCGGTGAGCTCAGGTCGACGATTTTGACTCTACTTTGGATCTTTATCTCTGAGCTCAGTTCGACGATCTTTGAGCTCAGATCGACGATATTTTTTTGTTGCTGTATATTTCCAGATCGCTGAGCTCAGTTCGACGATAGCAGAGCTCATTTCGACGATTTTAGATAACTTCCAGGATTTTTCTAAATTCAAATTCAAATTCAAATCATTAAGGAGTTATTCTGCAATTAATTCAGAGATTTCCTAGCCGTTTTCATTCATTTCTGGACCAAGTTTCAAGGGATTTTTCAAGGAATATTTCTGTGGACTTTCCTCCAGAAGAGATTTTGCAATTAAGGATGCAATCAATGCAGGCTAACGGCTATACTTGAAAGAGAATGTCATTCTATTCTGCACCAGAGAATAAAAGACAGAATTTTTTTTGAATCACACACAGGATACAGATAACAGAGAGACATTCAAAATATTCTGTCAAAAAGAATTCTGAAGAACACTCATCCAAGGAGATCAAGCTTTCTCAAATCATCAGATCTCTTTATTTTTCAAAGTGTTCAAGGCCAACATATTTTCAAGACTACAGACATTCAACATTTCAGCTATTGCTGAAATCATCTATTGCTGTAGTTCAATCTTTGAAGGCCTATCACCCTCAGCAAAGCTTTTCTTCCTAAAGATCTCAAGGATTCAGGGGGAGCTTTGACATCAACAATCTACATAGTCTTCTCAGTTGCTTGAGAAAGAGAAGACTTCCATCACTCTCTCACCCCCTCTCTGTAAATGGTTTCTCAAACTCCCTTCAAAAGTTTGAGCTTGGTTTTTGAGCACCTTGTCAAAAGCTCATTGGTGGCAAGACACCTGATCAAAAAATCTGCTTTGGTTTTTGAGCATCTTATCAAAAGCTTATTGGTGCCCAGGACACCTGATCAACGCATCCTGCAGTGGATTCCTACCTAGGGTGGTAGAAGAGTGGATGTACCCAAGTTTAGGGGAACCACTATATTTCCTTGTGTCTTTTGGTTTTGCTTGTGTTTATGTTTGTTTCTGGCCTTGATTTTTCTGTGATTAGCTTTTGTTTAACTTAGTGCTGTGATTAGATTTACTATTGCTTCCCTGCTCACTCTCATTACAATAATTGTTGTAAAAAGTTTCAAAGCACCATATACTCTATTCACCCCCTCTAGAGTATATCAGATCTAGCTGCACTTTCAATTGGTATCAGAGGGAGGTTGGTTAAACATACCATACCTGATTGGTTGTACAGGCTAACACCTGAACCCAAAGATCCCAAGTTAGATCTGTTTTTATTTGGTATTTTATTATCAGATTTTGTTTTCACAAATCATGGCCCAAAATAAAGATTATGCTAGCAACAGACCTCCAGTGTGCAATCTATCCAAGTTTGCACTTTGGAAAGCAAGGATCAGACTTTACATGAATTCTATTGACGAAGATATATTTAACTCTATTTTGACAGTGTGTCCAAGACCCCCAGAGAACATAAGAACAAATGTTGTTCCACCTCCATCAGGAACAGATCCTGATATCAAGAGATGGAAGGTAGCTGATGATAAGGCTATGAATATCTTGGCCCAGACAATGTCTGATGACATATTTCAAAAGGTGGCTGAATGCAATTCAGCAAAAGAAATTTGGGACAAACTCTCAGAAATAGTCTCAGGCTCAGCTGATGAGAGAAAGGATAGAAGATCCCATCTCATCTCTCAATATGAGAATTTCAAGAAGGGAGAGACTGAGTCAGTGGGAGACATGTACAACAGGCTAAGTCTAATTGTAAGTGAACTCAGGACATTGGACAAAGAGATCTCTCTAACTGAACTTAATGACAAGATCCTAATGTGCTTCCCCAGCACTTGGGATTCAAGAATCTGGCCAATTAAGGATGCCAGAAGTCTGAATGAGATCACCACTGAAGCTCTGTTGGGTAAGCTCAAATCTTATGAGCTACTCATCAAGAATAGAGAGGAAGAACAGAAGGCTGCTTCACCAGCCACAAGAAAAGAGAAGACCATAGCCTTCAAGGCAACTGAAGATCTGCCTGAAGATAAATCCACAGGCAATGATGAACTACTCAGTCTGCTGGCCAAAAGATTTTACAAAATGGCCAGAAAGGACTTCAGAAGAAGATCATACAAGGAGCAGGATAAGCCAAGGTATGACAAGTCCATTAGTAATAATAAAGACATTATTTGCTTTGGTTGCAGGAAACCAGGGCACAAAGTTCCTGACTGTCCAGAGAACAAGAACAAGGACAGAAGAGACAGGAAAGAAAGAAGAAAGGAGAAAGACTCCAAAAGGAATGGCAATAGCAAACCTTCTTCAAGAAAAAACAAACATACAAGAAAAGGGTTTGTTGCTGAATCCTGGAGTGAGACTGAAGAAGAGTCAGAAGCCTCATCCAGCTCCAGTGATGATGAGGATGATGCAGAAGAAAAGGAGTTCTGCATGATGGCAATCAATGCCTCACAGCATAATTCAGAAGAAGAGGATTCAGAGTCAGACTCAGAGACTCAACCTGAAGAAGATCAGGTAATTGGTTCTTTTGATTTTAGTTCAGAGGATTTTAAATCTGAATTTAAAGCACTGTGTTTAGACCTGCTAAAGTCTGAGAAAGAAATTATCTCTCTCAGAAATCAATTATCTGAACACAATACTTTAAAGTCAGAAAATCTCAAACTCTCTCAGGAGTTGGAGTGCTGTAGGGAACAGATAGCTTCACTAAAAAGTGAGCTGTCTGAGGCCAAGAAGCTTGAGGAATCCCTCAATGGGAGAAGCATCAAGCTGATAGACATCACAAGCATAGTGAACTCCAGATTCAACAGTACACTGGGCTTGGGTGCTTCATCCAGCCAACCCATAGTTCTAACAACTCCAATCAAATTCATTTCTGACAAAGGAAAGGGAGTTGTAGAGGTTGCTAGGAAAAATTCTGATCTGCCTCAGAAAACCAAGTCCCAGCAGAAATCGTCGAACGGAGATCGACGATCGCCGAATGAAGATCGACGATCGCCGAACGCAACTCGATGATCTCAGGCAAAATCGTCGAACGCAGATCGAAGATCTAAGCCAAAGTCGTCGAACGCAGGTCGACGATCTCAAATACCTGACCTCAGCCATAGTCGACCGTTGAACGGAGCTCGACGATCTGACCCAAGATCGTCGAACGCAGCTCCAAGATCGTCGAACAGAGGTCAGAGCTCTGGAAAATTTTTCAAAGGCAAATCAAAATTCAATCCTAAGGGTCCTTCATCCCAAATCTTTAACCCTTATACTGAATGGATTATACCTCCAAGGAGATATCATCCTGAAGGATATAAGAGTCAACCTGGGATGTCTTTCATTTCAGAATTTAAAGGTTATCAACCTACGCCCAAGGTAAACTGGGTCAAAAATAAATGAATTGTCTTATGTGCAGGTGAAGACCTATCCAACATCTAACCAGCAATGGTATTTGGATAGTGGGTGCTCTAAGCACATGACAGGGAACAAGGACAACCTCACATCCATCAGAGCCAAGCTTGGACCCAAAGTTATCTTTGGTGATTCAAACTTTGGACAGACTAAAGGATATGGTGCAGTCCAGATTGGATCAGTAACTTTTAAGAAGGTAGCTTATGTGGAAGGACTGAAGCACAACCTAATTAGCATCAGTCAGCTGTGTGATGAAGGCTACCAGGTGACCTTCAGCAAAGCCTTATGCAAAATCAAGTCAGAGGACAACACAACTGTGTTGACAGGTAAAAGGAAAGGTAACATCTATCTAGTAGATTTTCTTTCAACTGATGTAGACATCTGCTTGTTTAATTCTGTCTGTAGACCAAATATTTTATGGCATAAGAGATTAGGACACCTAAACCTTAGAACTATTGCTAGGCTATCCAAGTACAACCTTGTTAGAGGACTACCTTCTGGCCCCTACAAGAAGAAAGGACTCTGTAGGGCTTGTCAATTAGGCAAGCAAACTAAAAACAGCTTTAAGTCACTTAATAAGAGTGATTCACCTAGGATATTGTATCTGTTACACATGGATCTTTTTGGACCCATCACAGTACAAAGCCTAGGAGGGAAATCCTACACTTTAGTAGTTGTAGATGACTTCTCTAGATTCACTTGGGTGTTCTTTCTAAGGAAGAAGTCTGATAACTTTAAGTGTCTGACAGAGTTTCTCAAATGTATACAGATTGAGTTCAATACTCACATTGCCCTGATCAGAAGTGATCATGGGACAGAGTTTGATTCTCTTCTTATGCAAGAGTTCTGTCAGAGTGAAGGGATCAGACATACTTTCTCAGCTCCTAGAACTCCTCAACAAAATGGGGTAGCTGAAAGGAAAAATAGAACCCTTATTGAATTTGCCACTGCATTGTTGTCAGATTCTCATCTACCTCTATCCTTTTGGGCAGAGGCAGTGAACACCTCCAACTATGTGCTGAATAGAAGTCTGATACATAAACTAAAGGGAAAGACTCCCTATGAATTACTCAAAGGGAAGAAACCTAAAGTTGAATATTTTAGAGTCTTTGGTTGTATTTGCTACATTCACAATAATGACAAGAAATATTTATCAAAATTTCAAGCCAAAGCTGATGAAGGAGTGTTTCTGGGATACTTCATGATGAGCAAGGCCTATAGGGTCTATAATAAATCATCTTTGAAAATTGATGAATCTGTTCACATTTCATTTGATGAACCTAACATGTCTTTCAAGGAGAAGATTTCTTCTACCATAGAACCTTTGCAGGAACATTCTCTAGTTGAAGACTTGAACAAGTTACAGGTTACTCAAGAGGATGAATGCAGTGAAGATGAAGGGAATGCTTAACACATTGAAGAACAACTTGAAGAGCTAGTTGTTGTACAACAAGATGAAACAACAACACAGGTTGGTGAACAATAAACACCCCCTGTTGATTTAGTAACAACAAGAGACCATCCAATTTTCCAAATAATTGGAGACATCTCAGCTGGTGTGCAAACCAGAAATCAGGTCAACCAAAACCTGTTGCACACCTGCTTCTTATCTCAAATTGAACCTCAGTCCATTCAAGATGCAGAGCAAGATCCACACTGGATCATTGCAATGCAAGAGGAGTTGCATCAATTTGAGAGAAACCAAGTATGGGAACTAGTGCCAAAGTCTAAGGATCACTCCATTGTTGGAACAAACTGGGTATTCAGAAACAAACTGGATGATCAAGGAGTAATTATAAGGAACAAGGCAAGGCTTGTTGCTCAGGGATACTCTCAAGAAGAAGGAATCGACTACGACCAGACCTTTGCAGCAGTTGCAAGATTAGAAGCCATCAGAATATTTCTAGCTTATGCAGCTCATAAAGGCTTCAAAGTATATCAGATGGATGTCAAAAGTGCTTTCTTGAATGGAGACATCAAAGATGAAGTTTATGTCAGACAACCTTCAGGTTTTATCTCTCCAACTTATCCTGATTATGTTTTTAGATTGAATAAAGCAGCTCCTAGAGCATGGTATGAGACCCTAGCATGCTTTCTCTTGGAAAATGGTTTTATAAGGGGTAGAGTAGACCAAACTCTTTTCATTAGAACCCATAAGTCCCATACCCTACTAGTACAGATTTATGTACACGATATCATTTTTGGTTCTAATGACTCCAAATTGTGCAGAAGGTTTTCTAACCTGATGCATTCTAAATTTGAGATGAGTAGCATGGGTGAGCTATCCTTCTTCCTAGAATTGCAAGTCAAGCAACATGCTGAAGGCATCTTCATTTCTCAAACCAAGTATGCAAATGAACTGGTTAAGAAATTTGGCATGTCTGAAGCATCTTGTATGAAAACACTCATGCCTACTAATGCTGTATTGGATGCTGATGAACATGGGAAACCTGTTGATCAGACAACATATAGAGCAATGATTGGCTCTTTACTATATCTTACAGTTAGTAGACCAGATATAATGTTTGCTACATGTATATGTGCTAGGTTCCAAGTAAGCCCTAGAGAGTTACACCTAACTTTAGTAAAGATGATTCTCAGGTATGTTAAAAGTTGTCCAAATCTAGATCTCTGCTATCCAAAAGATTCAGCATTTGATTTAACTGGATTCTCAGATGCAGATTATGCTGGATGCAGAATTGACAGGAAAAGCATCAGTGGAACTTGTCAGTTCCTTGGTGACAGACTTGTCTCCTGGTTTTATAAGAAACAAACATCTGTGTCAACTTCAACTGTTGAAGCTAAATATATGGCTGCAGGCAGTTGTTGTTCACAAATCTTGTGGATTCAAAACCAACTCCTAGATTATGGCTACAACTTAGAGAAGTCTAAAATCTTTTGTGACAATACTAGTGCTATTTCTATAGCTCAAAATCCAGTCCTCCATAGTAGGACAAAACACATAGAGATTAGGCATCATTTCTTAAGGGATAATGTTGAAAAGAATAAAATTGAATTACATTATATCCCAAATGATTTACAAAGGGGAGATATTTTCACCAAGCCATTGGATGAAAAGAAACACACCTTCTTCCTAAATCAGTTAGGAATGTTAGATGGAGGAAGTCTTAAATAATATCCAAGATTTTGAAAGCTTAAAAATTGACCAAGACAAGGCAAACATTCTGATTTTTCTTAGTGTCTAGAATTTTTCTGATCTCTGAACTGCGCTCGACGATTTGCCCCAAGATCGTCGAACGGAGATCGACGATTTCCAAAAATCGTCGAACTGAGTTCAGCGTCTCTCAGATAGTATGAACTATCTCTTCCAGTCAACGATCGTCGAACAGCGCTCGACGATTATGTTCTCTGAACGATTATCGAACGGAGCTCGACGCTCTTCTATATCGTCGAACGGAGATCGACGATGTTGAAGACTCTTCAAATTCCTTTAGTAGCCTCGATCGTCGAACTGAGTTCAACGATCTTTCCATTTCTGCGTCGAACCCTAATATAAAACTCATTTTTCGCCGTCGTTCTCTTTTGCGCTTTCGATTTCTCTGCAAGAATTTTCTTTCCCTCCAAACAGTTCTACACTTGGTCGTTTTGTTTGTTGAATTTTTGCAGGTACCCATGGCTGTGTCAGTTGCTGTTCTTGCTGCTATGAAGTTTGATGCTGGTTTTGACATCGACCTGGAATCATTCAGCACAACTGACCAGGTTTTTCAAGATATATTGGGATTATTCAAAGACCAGAACTTGACTGCCATAATGACCACCAGGATCAAGCTGACATCTGATGAAATAAAGGAGTGGGTTTATACTGCCCATAATCAAGATAACTCTACCATTGTTGGATCTATAGCTGGAACCCAGGTACCCATGACCCCAACCATTCTATCAGAAGTTTTTGGATTGAGAAATGGAGAAGATACTGCTGAGTTATCTGGAGATGAGTATTCTGAACTGCTTGCCAGAATGGGTCATTCAGAGGGAAACCCTAGCAAGCTCTTCAAAAGGAACCTGTCTGTAGTATATAGGTTCATGGCAGATATTGTTTGGAAAGTGCTACTGGCAAAGCACTCTGCCCATGATACAATTTCAAGGTATCAGCTCTGCCTCATGGGTGCTCTTGTGGACAAGAAGAATCTGAATTGGGGAGAGGTTTTCTTTGACCTCATCAAAAAGAAAATCAACAAAAGTTTTGTTAACTTTGCGAGAATCATTGGAGTGTTTCTGCAGCACAGGTGCCCTGCCTTGCTGGTCTCCTCTGGAATTCATATAAATGCCTCCAAGAGACTGTCTTGTGCCCTCTTTGGAAAGTGGGACAGACAAATCAGCAAGCCCAGCAGGCCATCCTCCAATACTCCTTCAGGCACAAGGACTCTAAGAGTCACTCCTCCACAGGTCTCTGCCCCTGCAGATGACCTGGCTGCTGTTGTTGCCTCTCCTCCTCCTCCTCCAATTCCATCCCTTCCCATACCATCCACCATTCCAGCTCCATCCACCATCCTCATATCCAGCCTATCTCCAATATCAACACCTTCTCCAGTACCCATTCTACCTCCACCAGAAGAACAATTCCACCCACTATTCTCCTATCCTCCACCAGATGTCACCTCATCACCCTCCATTCCATCCTTCACCCTACTTGATGATTCCTTTATGGATGATTCCCCATCATCTCCTCCTGAGCTACCCTCCTCCTCCACTTCATTTCAAGACCTTCTAAACCAAATCATTGACCAACCAACATTTACCCCATCTATCTCCATCCCTCTATCCTCCATTTCCACCTTGCCCACACCTCAGCCATTCCTTCCACCCTACTCCAGCTCTCCAATCCCAGAAACCTCAGCTGCTCCTATCTCCTCTATCTCTGCTCTAGCCCTTGAGCAAGTAGACCTCCCAGCCCTTGCTGACAGGCTGTATGAGCTGCTTTCCCCCAGGCTCTCTCTACTGTTGGAGACCTCCTTGGCTCCACTACACCTGTCAGTGGCAGCCCTTTCTACCAGGCTCTCTTCCCTCTTCCCTCAGGCAGCACCTATAGCAGTGTGCCTTGATCCAGACATGTCTGTATCTAGGCAGGGGGAGATGCCATATGAGGTGACTCTTCATGCTGCTGCTGCTGCTGTTATTTCTGTAAGCATGTCTGCTACTGAAGTTATTACTGCTTCTTCTGCTGCTCCTCCTCTTGCTGTTGATGTTGCTGTGCCTCAAGCACAAAGCCAGATTTCAACTGCAGTCCTTGCAATAGACCTCAGGTCTATGCTATCAGTTTTTGATTCTGCATACTTCAGCTGTCTGCTAGAGGTCAATGCTGTCCAGCCTCCAGAAGATTTATCCAAGGCACTTGTGCCTTTTTCTTGTTGTGACCCTAGCATTATCACCTCCTTTGTAAATTCAGTGTATGCTGCTGCTGAAAATGTTGATGCTGCTGCTTCTTCTGAAGAAAGGATTGTTGTTGCTTCTGAGAATGTTGATACTGCTGCTGCTGCAAATATTGATACTGCTGCTGAAGTTCCTGTTGTTTCTGATGAACCAATTTCCAAGGACATTCTTATGACAGAGGCACCTGAATTTGAGCCTTCTGCAGTCTTTGATGATATTCCTTCTATTTCTGTTGCTGTTAGTGAGACAGTTGTTGCTGCTGCCACCTCTCTAGAGCCTACTGTTGCTGCTGTTGTTGTTTCTGCTTCTACTCCTAGTGCAACACCTTCAATATCTGCTGCTGTCTCTGTTGTCACCATTTCAACACCTGCTGCTACAACCTCTGCCTCATCTGCTTCTGTACAACTCAAGAAGGATCTAATGAAGAAAATAGATGCTCTCTATGATGACCAGAGTTCTGAGAGTGATGAATTTAGAACAGACTCTGATGACTCTTCTGCTACCATTGCCAGGAAAAGAAAGGCAAGGAGCAAAGCAATGAAGAGGGTACCTCATGCCAAAGTTAAGGATAACAATGATATTCCATATTACATTTTACATGACTGCCCAATCACTGAACACTGGATGCAATACTCTAAGAACCAGCTAAAAGCAATGAAGAAAAAGAGAAAATATGAGAAGGATTCATCCCAATTCCAGCACTCTCATCCCCCTCCACCACCTCCTCCTGATGCAGGTGCAGGTGGAAGCTCTGCAGCTCAACCCCCAGCCAGAAGTCAGGCTCCCTATCAGCCTCATGCCAGATCTTACCACAGGGAAAGCCAATCCAGGGGTTCACATTCTAGGAGAGGAGGATATAGAGGTAATCAAAGAGATATTCAAGTCTACTCCAAAGGTTACTCCAGGCAGCACCCATATTCTAGGGGAGGACAAATTTCTTCTGATACAACATCTGGTCCTTTCCCTTATAAGCTGAAAGATACTGTGTCTGCCAGGCCTCCTCAAGACAATCCCCCCAACAGATATGAACCACCTGTACCTTTTGAGGATCCTGAAAACAATCCAGCTGCTTGGACTGCCAGATTAAAGGAATTAGCTGCACTGGATCAGATTAAAAAGGCCAGAGAGCAAGGAATAGATTCATCCAACATTTCAACAATGTCTGAACAGAGGCAGAAAGAGCTAGAGAGATATGCTTCAAGTAAATTCTTTGATGCTGACAAGTATATGGAATTACATCCTGAAGCCGTAGTTCCCAGGCCTAAAAAGTAAACATATTTGGGTGCAGCAGATGATACCAGATCAAACAAGGAAGCCCTCAATCCTAACAGAGAGATTAAACTTATTAAAGGCAAAGAGAAGAAATGATATTGTAAGGTGACAATTTCTGTGATTTCTGATTACTATCTGGATGCTATATATCTCTGTGATTCTGCAATGTCTAGCTGTTGTTTTTCTGTTTTGCTGATTGTATGTTGTTATTTAAATTTTTCCAAAGTCTGTAAATAGTAATCCTAACCCAAATAGGGGGAGATTGTTGGAACACCCTATTACTAATTTGGGTCAGGATCACTATGTCTCTAGGAACCTTTGCTTGACCTCCTGTATAGCTTAATAGGTCAATTAGAATTGAGTCTAAGGGTTAGAAGTCTAGGTTTGGAAGCTGCCCTAAAGACCAAGATTTTGTGTTTGGAGACTAAGTCAAATCGTCGAGCTCAGCACGACGACTCGTCGAACTCCGGTCGACGATCGTCTAGCTCAACTTCGATAGATCGTTGAACTCCATTCGACGATCGCTGAGATCAACTTCATTATATCGTCGAACTCCATTCGACGATCGGTGAGCTCAGGTCGACGATTTTGACTCTGCTTTGGATCTTTATCTCTGAGCTCAGTGCGACGATCTTTGAGCTCAGATCGACGATATTTTTTGCTGCTGCATATTTCCAGATCGCTGAGCTCAGTTCGACGATAGCAGAGCTCAGTTCGACGATTTCAGATAACTTCCAGGATATTTCTAAATTCAAATTCAAATCAGTTAAGGAGTTATTCTGCAATTAATTCAGAGATTTCCTAGCCGTTTTCATTCATTTCTGGACCAAGTTTCCAGGGATTTTTCAAGGAATATTTCTGTGGACTTTCCTCCAGAAGAGATTTTGCAATTAAGGATGCAATTAATGCAGGCTAACGGCTATACTTGAAAGAGAATGTCATTCTATTCTGCACCAGAGAATAAAAGACAGAATTTTTTTTGAATCACACACAGGATACAGATAACAAAGAGACATTCAAAATATTCTGTCAAAAAGAATTCTGAAGAACACTCATCCAAGGAGATCAAGCTTTCTCAAATCATCAGATCTCTTTAGTTTTCAAAGTGTTCAAGGCCAACATATTTTCAAGACTCCACACATTCAACATTTTAGCTATTGCTGAAATTATCTATTGCTGGAGTTCAATCTTTGAAATCCTATCACCCTCAGCAAAGCTTTTCTTCCTGAAGATCTCAAGGATTCTGGGGGAGCTTTGACATCAACAATCCATATAGTCTTCTCAGTTGCTTGAGAAAGAGAAGACTTCCATCACTCTCTCACCCCCTCTCTGTAAAGGGTTTCTCAAACTCCCTTCAAAAGTTTGAGCTTGGTTTTTGAGCACCTTGTCAAAAGCTCATTGGTGGCAAGACACCTGATCAAAAAATCTGCTTTGGTTTTTGAGCACCTTATCAAAAGCTCATTGGTGCCCAGGACACCTGATCAACTCATCCTGCAGTGGATTCCTACCTAGGGTGGTAGAAGAGTGGATGTACACAAGTTTAGGGAACCACTATATTTCCTTGTGTCTTCTGGTTTTGCTTGTGTTTATATTTGTTTCTGGCCTTGATTTTTCTGTGATTAGCTTTTGTTTAACTTAGTGCTGTGATTAGATTTACTATTGCTTCCCTGCTCACTCTCATTACAACAATTGTTGTAAAAAGTTTCAAAGCACCATATACTTTATTCACCCCCCTCTAGAGTATATCAGATCTAGCTGCACTTTCAGAGCCGGCGGGGGTGGAATCACATTTGGGGCTGGTGGTGTCCCGCGCAGCAGGGGAGGATTTGTCGCACCCTACAAAAGATGGTCTTAAGTTCAGTAAATTAACCTAAAACTCTTTGTTACTTGTGAGCATTGCACGTGATTCCTCCCATGGGCACATCATTGCTTCCGCTGCTAGTTTGTCCTCAAACTAAGCCCGCGCGGGGTGTCCCATGTTTTGTGGACTACATTCTGTCAGATCGAAGTTTCCCCTCTGATACCTCTTGTAAGACCCCTTTTTTTTGCAACAACCTCCGGGGTCTTAGGCCCAGAACCGCCGCTTTGCGGTGACATCTTCTCACCCGGGAAGGTCATCACTACAAAACGCCGATCCTGCCGGCCAAATCGATCACCATCGACAGAATGTATATTGAATGAAAGTGTAAGCATCCAAGTCCACATTAGAAAGAGGAACTCACATGACAAATAAATAGTCCACATCGCGAGAAAGTGAATATGGGCTTAAGCCCTGTACATGATAACCTCACTACAATCCACTCATAAAAGAAAAACTACTAATACTCGGCTCCACTCGCGGATCTGGATGCCTGTCCACCCGAGCTACACTGGCCCATCTCCATCTGCACTATACCCTGCTGGTCTTGCGTCTCCTGCAGCTGTTCCCTATCTCCCATCTTGAGCACCTAAAATATGGTGGTCAAACGACCGTCAGTCAAACTAGACTCAGTCAATAATCCCCCACCCCTCTACCCATGGCTCCTAGGTACCGGGTGGAAAGGAGTGAAAAGGAGGACCAAAAGCGGGGCGTAATCAAGCAGGTGACATCTACCCTAAGGAATAAAATATTAAGGTATGGCAGAGGTATCACAGTTATAAAACATGAGTAAACAAGTATGTAACAAAAGTAAACAGTAAGGAGTAACAAGTAAGTTAAAGCAGTAAGAAGAGTAAGTAAGAGCAAAGAGAAATATAACCCTTGATTTATAGGGATTAACCCTATAGACCAAGGGGTTGTTTTGCAGGGCCTATCGTACAAAACGTCCCATACCATTTTATACGATAGGTGTCCGGGGTTAAATGCAATGATTATGCTATGACATACAAGTATTCTATGGTATGTGCATGCAAGTGCAACTCACACACATGACTCTATGCGCATAGACCTTTAGTTCCACTTTTTGGAGTTAGCTAAACTCTCAGGAGCCTCCGCCGTGGCAAAACGAAGACAGTGGGTTGGGCCTCTCGACTCCTAGACTGGTAATCACACTAACCCTTCTAGCCACTCACGTACGTTTCCGTACTATTCCTAGCAAACCAGCTAGTCTCCAGAGTCAACGTACCGACGATGGTGTGATGGATCGTCCAATACCGAGGACCCACCACTATTATGCACATGCAACCATAATAGTTTGTATCTAGTTATAGTACCGAGCCTCCAGCTCTTTAGACTACTGAGACTACTAGTTCACCATGTTCCCGAACCCATGGCTCCCTGGAATAATCAAGTCTCCTTTTTTCTAAGTCCCCGAGCATCCATCTCCCCGGACTTCCAAATCAATACCGAGCCCATTTAACTCTACCAGTAAGCCCTTAGTCTACGGGCCTATGCTATCCTTTCTCTACCAATACATCTCTCTACGTGTACAGGTGTGAGTGTAAGGTGAAACTATTATTAGAGTTACTCTTGCCCAAAATATTCCTAAGGTTTACGTTAGCCTAGGACTGCCCAAGGTATTCCCCGTGAAGGGATCTCGAAGGCACTAGGAACTATGATGGGATTACGCCCAAAGCTCCCTTTCGCAAGGCACTTAATATTATTGATTTCTACCCTTGATCAGATCTCTCATTTATTTACCAAAACCAACAACCTACAAAGGATTCAACTCTTCAAATTCATTACCCACTCTAGCTCAGTTTCCGCAGTTACTATATGCAGACCACCCTATACTATATGAGATGTACAAAGGAGGTACTCCGGATTGTCTTCCAAATCTCCTATAAACTTTACCAGAGGTATATAATAACAAGTTTAGTCTAAAATCAGAGAATCATAATTTTTCTAATTAATGTGATATTTATTGAATTTTCCCAAATGTTTGGCCATGGGCAATTTTGAACATGAACTATATGATCTACTCAAGTAATGGCCACCCAAAAATTTTGAACACTAAATAATAGAGATATATCGCTAGATATTGATTTCCATAATTTTTCAGAAAATATGTGACCTCTAATTAATTTATCCAAAACAATTCCCTTAATCATATGTAAAGAAGGAAATACCAAATTTACTCATCAGAAATTATGTAAAAATTACAAAATCTTAATATGGTTCAGAAAATATCATTGTACAAAATTCATAATTTTTGAGGCTTGCTAGACTTCAAAATAAATTATATTAATTTTTCTTGCGAAACACTACTTAATGAAGCAACCCTTAGAAATAGTCTTCAAAAAATCCCATAAAAATTCACAGAGCTTTAAAACTTAATAAGGAGTCCTTCGGCTCATGTTCATCAATTTCCAGCAAGTAGTTACTTCATAATAAATTTCTAAGTAAATAATACAAATTACTAAATTGTTAATGAAGTATCCAAAATAATATTCCTAAATTCATAACAAAATCTCCAGAGCTTGTACTAACTTTAAACACTACTCTACCCAAAGTTCAAGTGATTTTAAAGAGATTTGATAGCCTAATACTCCAAATTAGGTTTTGTGCCATAAACTAGGGTTAGGGTTTTGAGGGGGTTTAAGACTTCCAAATTCCCTAAAATTTTAACCAGAGGACTATACTAACCCTATGGTCCTATCCACCAATTTTCAAGCCATTCCAAGGTGATTTGACCCCATGACCTTCAAACCCTAAAAATCACCATCAAGGGACCTTCCCTATGGTTCTAGCGTTACCCTGCTCTTAACCACCCCAAATTCCATTGGAGGGTGTTACAAGCCATATAAAGTCAGTGGCCAAAATATCAGCCTCGGTTGAGGTGGTTTGACCACTCAAAGCCAATGAGATTATTTTGACCTAATTAACCCTATAAGGGTCAACTTAGGGGTGGATAAAAGCTAATCAAAGCATCTCCAAAGGAGATGAAATTTTTACCAGAGCCCTAACATGCTATCTAAGATCACCCACCCAAATTTGGGGGATTTTGAGGTGTTTATGACACCTAATTAATTTATAATTTGTTTATTAAATTTTCACAAAAACTATAAAATTTTTTTTTCAGAAATTCTAATTTTTGGATAGTCTAAGAGGTAGGCTATGAGGAGCCTACGTTCAAAATTTCAAAGGATTTGGATGAGTGGTTTGGTGTGAGCACTAATTCTATTGTCTGGTCATGCCTATGTATAGGTTGCACCACAACGAGTGCTGTGGTCACACCATGATTCCAAACTGAGTGAAATCAATTTCACATTACACTAGACATGAAGGGCTACATTTTCTATGTTGACCACTTTTACAGTAGAGGCACCTAAATAATTTTAATAATTAAAAATATCTATTGCTAATAATCTCCAGAAAAATCAATAACATTAAAATCATTTGAATCGCATTGATCAAAACAGATGGCATCCGTTCATCCTCAAGCTCCAGCGAAGGGCCAAGATTGGCCTGACCTAGAGCCTCTTCCAGCCGACTTTCCGACCACCCCGACCACCTCCCTGGCCCTCCATCACCACCACCACCTCTGTTGAGATGGTGGCTAGCATTTGGCAGCGACCAAGCCGCAGGAGGCGGCGGTTTCCGACAAACTCTCACCACCATTTTTCATGGAATTTCAAGGAAATTTTCTCTCCGATCTGGCTCGTTTGAGCTCGACTTCTCAACCTAAATATGTCTAAATCTAGAATGCATAGAGAGGAGAAGGATTGGACCTTGCCGGGGGCCTGAAGTCGGGAAGATCGCCGGGAAGCCATTTCTGAAAGTTATGTCGCTCGGCTTCTGCAACAGCAAGGTGGGGAGGCTCAGTTTCTTCGGGTAAGGATTGGGAAAGCCTCCTCTCAACTCACTGGTGGTGTTTAAAGCTTCAGATGGGGAGAGGAGGGGCTGGATCATTAATGTCCTTCAAATCCATTACTTGCTAGGCTCGGCCATAGAGTGGGGGGGGGGGGGGGCTGAACCAAGCCTGACGGCCAGGGGAAACGGCTGGAAACGTCTCCCCTTCCCTGGGAAATTGAATTAAGCCATTAAATGTTGCTTTTGGCAAACCGTTTGCTTCCCTCTCCTTCCTCATTTCTCTCTCCTCCTCACGGGAATTCTACCCAGAACCGTCGTGTCACGCCAGGGGACACGGCTGTGATACGGGCGTGTATCTTCCGACACGGGCATGTCGGGTGGGCGTGTTCCCTTCTGTTCGACGAAATGAGCTGAGCTTGACGAAATGAGATCGACGATCGTCGGTCTGACGACACGCCTGGCGACACGGGCGTGTTGGGGGAGTGTTCCCCCCCTGTTCTATGAAATGAAATCGACAATCGTCGAGCTGAGCTCGACGAAATGAGCTCGATGATCATCGGGCTGATGACACGCCTGGCGACACGGGTGTGTCGGGGCATGTTCCCCCCTGTTCTGCGAAATGAACTCGACGATCGTGGAGTTGAGCTCGACGATCGTCGGGCAGACGACACGCCTGATGACACGGGCGTGTCGGGGGCGTGTTCCCCCTTTTCTACGAAATGAACTCGACGATCGTCGATCTGAGGTCGACGAAATGAGATTGGCGATTGTCAGGCCGATGACACGCATGGCGACACGGGCGTGTCTGGGCCGACACGGGCGTGTCAGACCCGGAAGAGTTGTTTTCAGGAATTTTTGTGGCTGTTTATTTCTTCCTATAGGATCTGACGGTTTAGATCTCCCCTTGCTAATATAAGGCTGAGCTATAGACAGACTAAGTTGATTTTCACCTTGGTCTACTTCACTTGGTCCCTTGGGTTTCCTATGGTTTTGACATAACCAAAACCACTCTTGGGGGTGTAGTCGGAAATGGGATGTTACACATCTTGACTCCCAAAAACACGATTCCGTACGCCCGTATATTATGTATATAAAATCTATGAAATATATTATGTATATATGTATATTATATATATATATGTATAATATATAAAATATATTATGTATACGATTCCGTACGCCCGTATATATCTTACCTATATAAAGCGATATACATATCTCAAAGTCACACCACACTTTTAATTTGAACCGTACGATCAAACTGCTATAAAAACCTGCCACCGTCCGATTATATTTGAATCTCACAACTTTTTCTTTTTAATATTTTGACCCAAATCTTCTCCTGTCACCTCCCGTCAGGTTTTTGATCCGCCACAACTCAAGCATCCCTCCAGCTTTTTGAGTTGTCTACATCAAGTAATGGGCTTTCTTCTCCTGTCACATCCGGCCAGATTTTTTACCCATTCGTTTTCTTCTCAAGCATCCCGCCTCAACCACAGAAGTCTCCTCCTCGACTGCCACCCATGCCGAAAGCAGCATCAGCTTTCTCCCGTACGTTGATAACGCCTCCGTCGAAAGCACCTCCCCACTTCAACACTACCTCAAGTCTCCTCCTCCATTGCAATTCCAAATCTTCTCCTCCTGGATAGAGCCTCAAACCTCCTGGATAGAGTCTTCCGGCTGCTGCGAGCTTCCTTCAGCAAGTTCCTCCTTTCTTCCTGCTCAGATTCTCCGTTTTCTGCATTTGTTTCTCATATTATGCCTTATCAATTGCTCACAACAATGTTCCTTATCAACAAGAGGCGTATCCTACCTAGCAGCTTGGTCCCTTTCTCCCATAAGCCCTACAGTTGGAACATTATTCTTCTCTTTTTCATCTTTCCTAATAGTCCTATGCGGGATTTTTATAAATCGGGAATCTTTCCTTTGTTACTGTAGCTATCTCATTCCATTAGCATGTTGTAGGTATATTACTATCTCTGCTTTGCTTTGTTTTTCTGGCTCATAGTTGCTAATATTTCTGATTTGCTATGCTCGAAATCTTCTTCCATCAGCTTTATTTTTCTGTCTTCCTCTGTTCTTCTATCTTCCACTGTTTTTTTCCTTCATGGTTTGATAGATAGTTGATTTTAAACTTTCTGCTGTCCACTTTCTGGTGCCGAAGTCACAACTCAAAAAAAAACCTTTCTGTTATCTAAAAATATATTATATCATGGTTTTTTGGATTGCTTCATTGCATATACATATATATATAAAGAGATATCTGCTTGATGTAGACAACTCAAACCTAACTTTATATTATTTAAATATATATCACATGCATATACATATATAACATAACTTTATATTATCTAAATATATATCACATTATATTATCTAAATATATATCACATGCATATAGATATATATAGAGAGATATCAATACATAGCTATGTATCCGGCTATTTTTATGATTGTTTTCGCATAATATTATACTTTATCTCAAAAGCACACCGAACTTTTAATTTCAACCAAACGATAAAAGGATAAAATGCTTTGCCGCCGTCCGATCAAAATGCTTTGCTTCGGCCCTCCACGCGGAGGTAAATTGAAACCCGCTTGCCTAAATTGTTGTCTTGCTTAAAATATATGTGTGTGCTTTAATTCTTTATTGTTATATTTTGACTTTGCCATCGGTTCTTGCAAGTATGTTCATATAATTTTAATATGTGTAATCAAATTATCTCCCACACTTTACCCGGGGTTGCACGTTAGCCGCACATCCACATGTCCAACCCCCTTTTAGGTGGTGTTTAGGTTCATTGTAGTCATTGCATGATTACTTGGATTACATATTCTTGCAAGTATGTTCATATAGTGTTAATATGTGTAATAAAATTATCTCCCGCACTTCACATGGGGATGCATGTTAGCCGCACATCAACGTGTCCAACCCTTTATTAGGCGGTCTTTAGGTTCATTGCAATCGTTGCAAGATTACCTGGATTACAAATAGGGTTAAGAAATGACATCATATCTGATTCCATAATACTGTCATGTGTGTGCTGCCAACACATCTATGCATCATATCTGATTCCATAAAAATGTCACATGTGTTTTCAAAATCCGCCTAATGGTTAAAATGTCACATGTGTTTTCAAGATCTGTCATATGGTTAACTGTCACATGTGTTATCAAAATCTAACTTATGATGCAAGAGAATGAACTCTCACACTTTCAATATCGAATCCATTTCTTAGAGTATTATCAATACGTTTAAGGTTAGTTGAACCAAGCTAAATAATTTGAAGGCCATCACATAAGTCTAAAATAACAAAGCAAAGCACATCAATTTCAATAATATAGGAACTGAACGAAATTGATTTTGTTTTAGAATCTTAAGATACCCTATTAAAGCAGTCCTTACTGTAAAATGGAATAGACTATAAATCAACTTGATGACAGATTATGATGGTTTTTTTTGTGTTTGCAGGTTTTAATTTTTTGGCATAAATGTAGGCAGTTTTAACTTTTGGAATTCCTATTTGTAGTCAATGCTACTGTTATATATAAGTTGCATGCTCATGGATTTTTTTCATTGGGAAATGCTCTTCTGATATTATTTTGAAATGTAATATCTTCTGAGATTTTTTTCTTTTCAACTATGAACTCTGCCCTGAGCTTTTTTTTCATTGCAAGTATGAACTTTGCATGTATGTGCGTCTTACTTGCAGATGTACGATGTCGTTCAGTTTGTAATGTCACCGCCCACGATCATTGTCAGCACCACGATCATTTGGTTTTATGTACTTTAATAATCTAAATTCATCAATATGTGGATAAAAACTTGAGAGATAATAGCAATTTATAAAACATGTAACACAGTGTCCCAAGTTAAAAAAACATTCCAAATATTGATGCAAAAAAACAAACTTCAACACAATTGGAGATCACTTCATGACAGAGCAAATTCGACACAGTTTTTTTTAAACCCCTTCCAAGCTTTCTCCTCTAATGTGATTGAAATACAACCTACACAAATCATTCTAAAACTTGAAGTCCAATGCAGTGGTGGAAAAATAGCATTTAAAACCTCTTCCAAGCGCTCGCACTCTAATGTGATTGAAATACAACCTAGACAAATCAACAGTTTTTTTTAAAAACCTCTTCCAACGCGGTTATGAAATTTTATCTTCTTGATATAAATGATTCAAAGTAATGTTCTCTATCAAGGGCCTATGATGATGATGTTGAAGTGTTGCGTATAGGAAAGGACAATGTCACCGCCCCCAAACAATGTCGCCTCCCCTTCACAATGTCGCCGCCCCCGACCATTGTTGCAACCCATGACAAATGTCGCACTCACGACCAGTATCGCCATCCACGATACATGTTGCCGCCCACGACTCATGTTGTTGCCATGCGGGCGAAGCCCGCAGCGACGCATCGAGAACGGGCGGAGCCCGTTCGAAGATGCTATATATATATATATATATATATATATATATATATATATATATATATATATATATATATATATATATATATATATATATCTTTACCACTATAAAGGAAATATGAAATGCCTGATTTTTGAGCTCATTGGTGTAATTGCAGCCGTCGAATTTGTCATGATATTACATTAGCCGTATGATCAAAGAACTCCTCTCTCCACTAATTTATAGGTCTCCTAAACCTACAAGGAGTGTCTTAAAAGACATGTTAAAATTTTTAATAGAAATAAAAACAATCAGCCCGCCGGCCCAGCCCGCCCGGTCTGCATAGCCCGCCGGATTAAGCCTTTCACGATATGTAGCCTGCCCAATATATATCACTTTTCAAATTATGAACGCAATTGTTTTAATTTATATCGGGATAGATAATTTTAACCCACGATGTGGGACTAATTTTGAACAACCTTTAAGAAAAAATAAAAAACAAAGAGGAGCGCGCCTGTTGAGATTCAAACCAACGAGCTCCACCTTCACAACCACATATCTTATCCACTAAGTCATGAACATTTTGATGTTTTATTATAGCCGCGGGTTTTATATGTACTATTACTAATGAAATTAAGTTAAAATTAACATATTATATATTAAATATTTCTAGAGCCTACTGTTAGAGCTTGCCGGGGGCGGGCAAAGCCTACTGTCGCCAGGTGAGTATTGTCGCGCTTGGTCGTAGGGGCGGAGCCCTGTCGGCGGCCAGGAACTGTGGCGCGTATCCATCGGGCCGGAGGCCCGTGCCTGCGACTCGTATATATATATATATATATATATATATATATATATATATATATATATATATATATATATATATATATATATATATATATATATATATATATATATATATATATATATATATATATATATATATATATATATATATATATATATATATAATCTATTGTCTAAAACGGACTATCTACGAGCAGGTGCGCGGAAGACGCAAATAGAGATTTAGAATTGCTGCAAATCGAAAAGTGCCCAACATGAAAGTTTTAGATCTCGCCGAGACGAACAAATTTCATGTTAACCATTTTTCCATAAGACATTGTTTTAACTCTCAAACGGCGCTCGAACGCAAAATGCAATGGACTACGCGAGAACAAGTTTACATGTACTCGAGAGGTAGAAAACAGGCTACACGAGTGATTGGAAGCAGCAGCCGAGTAACAAGAAGTGACACTCGAGAGGTGAAAAGATCACTCGAGAAGTAGAATTAGTTTACTCAGTACTAAAACATAGTACTCGAGTACATGGATGCAGTACACGAGAGGAAGACCAGAGCACTCGAGAGAAAAAAATTGCATGAACAGTAGACCTACTCGAGAAGCAGGATTACATAACTCGAGAGGCAGAATTACATGACTCGAGAGGCATACCAAAGTACTCGAGTAAAATACCTGTGTACTCGAGAGTTCAGAAGAAAAAAGTTGCATGAACAGTAACTACACTCGAGTAGAACAGACAGCACTCGAGTAAATTATTGCATGATTAACAATTTTTTTTGAAAATATATCCTTTTGATCAAACTATATGAATGAACAATACTTTTCATTTTTGAATAGTACTTTTATATTAAAATAATCACATTCTATATTTTTGAACACGGAAATACGAGATCAAAACGGAGGCCCAAACGCGTGCCAAATTAAATGAAATACGCACAGTAGGCGAACACTGATGTTACAAACACAACGGCGAAGACGGAACCAAAATCCGTTGAGTCGATATTGAGATATAAATCATCAAAGTTTACGGCGAACATAAATTCTACAAAACTTCGAAAATTCGCTGAGGCTCAAATATCCCTCGGATCGCAACGAAACTTGACGAGCATGTCAGAAATTAATCAATTTAAATTTTCCAATGTGAAATTTTCCATTTTTGGCAAGGATTCATGAATTTGGCCGACTCGATTGAATACACGCGAAAACGCACTAACGATGCCGCACCGTCAACTCCACGTTAACATAATGCCCTTACGTCATTATGACGTAAATAAGAGAATTAAATAATTGTCGGAAAATCAGGTGTGTTACACTTTCCTTAAATCATTTCTCCATTTGCCCAAATGAATTGCACCAAAAGTTCTCTATTGCACACTGCTGGTGGCCGGAAACTCTCCGAAGGGTTGAATATGGCTTCGGATCTCCAGAGAAAGCTTCCCGTATGGTGGAGATGAGTGGAGGACCTGCATGGAAGAGAAACAGCGCTTCGTGCGCAGCAGCGTGGCAAAAAATGAAGCGATGATGCCCTAATTCACGGAGCATGAGTTTAAATACTGCAGCAGAAAAACAGACCGCAAGATAAGGAGCGCACGGCCAGCGGTCATGCGTATTGGATCCCCTGATCGTGCGATTAGCAATGGCAGAACTCCAGGAAAATAGAATCAACACACACGAGCAGTGGCGCACGACCAGAGGTCATGCCCACTATGTCCTATGATCGTGGAATTGCCACAGATAGAACTTGGAAAAGATGGAGAATAGTGTGCACAATCAGTGGCTCACAACCGGTGGCCGTGCGCTATAGATCCAATGATCGTGCACAGTATTCCTGTACCGTTTAGGGATCGATGAATAGATAGCGCAGGACCAGCAATCGTTCGCTAAGGAGTCCACTGACCGTGCGTGTGTAAAAATGCATGATCAGTGGCTCTTAGGCAAAAAATATTCCCAAACGATCCCGGAACACAAACACGACCCTTGTACCTGCAGCAAAAATAGAAGAGCCACCGAAAAGGAAATTCCACATTATCCAATACAGAAAACAGCAAGTAGGGCAAAAGTACAATAACTACATAATCACATTGAAATCGGGCAAAAAGTGCACTTAACATGGAATGGACAAAATAACAAATATGATCAATTATGGCTATAAAGTGTAGTCCATCAATGAGAAAAATAGCCCAGATGAGTCCAAAAATATGTATATAACTTGGACTCATCACACCCCCAAACTTAAACATTTACTAGTCTCAAGCAAATCATCACTCCATGGACTAGAAAATAGTTTGCTGGCTTCGTAATTTCCAAATAGAGTAATGAGAGAAATAAAATATATCATGGGCATAGAAAATAGAATAGATAAACTTTTTAATTATACTACAAAATTTATACTTTTTGACAAGCGTAAATAAATATTGCATCTACTCAAAATTGGAATTCTAGAGAATCGTTCGGTCATATGTAGGAAGAAAGTAAGCAGGCCACTAAGATAAGCATTGCCAAAGACCGGGGCTTAGGATCGCCTTCAAAGAAATCCATCAATGTCGGGGATCATATGCTTGCCCGTTCACACTCTCTCCACAGTACTAGCTCATCTCAAGCGTGAATCCGTTGGAATTTAGGAAAATTTGGGGCTTTGGCTAAGATTTGGTAGTCAAAGATAAATATGGAGGCTACACGTAACCCAAGAGAGGAAATAACAAACTAAACCAATACTATCCCTCAGAATTTTACGTGTGACACACCCCCAGACTTAGCTTGAAAACTGTGTGTGTACATGGCTTAACACGACCAATATCAAGATAAACAAGATGGGGATTCCATTTCTCATTGTAATTCTTTTTTTTTCTCTTTAAATTTACTACTTTTTCTTTTTTCTTTTTCTTTTGCAATCCCCAACTTCTTAGCAAATAAACTTTCTTGAATTCATCTACCAGATCACTAGAATTCCACACAACACACCTCGTCAAAATATTAAACTCACTGCAGCTCATGGATTTGGTTATGATAGGAGGATTGGCTTTAGGCTTTGGTGAATGAAGGTGGAGCTGAATCAAAGGAGGAGTAGGAACAAATTTGGCTTGAAATGGTTAGCAGTTAGGAGAAGGTAAACATGGCTCAAACTAGCCAAATTGATGGCCTACGTCACGCTCACTCTTGACTAACCATGAACCAATGCTTCAAGAGTAGCTTGTGGCATGTTCTTAGCCCCCGAGAAAGATGATCCTTCCTCTTAACTCGAGGAAAACGAGTCTAGTGATGGCTACACACATCCCTACACTACCGTTCGATTTCACTAGATTCAACATTTTTGAGTAGTACAAACAATATTTACATCTGCAGAAAAAGTACAAATCTACGAGCATAAAGAAAAATTAAATCTATATTATTTCTACATAGACAATGAGTACTTGATTAGGAGCACTGCATGAGTTTCGCACTACTCTATCCTAAAATTCTAAGGCAGCACTACTATTTTAAAGTTTACACACAAGCAATGAATTTGACTGGAGCCGCACGCGTGGATAAGATCGCGCTCTAGTGGGTGATTCTGTGTGTGCTACAGTGATTTTGAAATAAATAAATAACAACAGGTATCCAATAAAATGTGTGCTCGTATAGTGACCACACGCATGCTCTCCCCCAAGACTTTAATGCGACACTAATAAAACTAAACATTCCAAATTATATCAAGAGTTAGGGGTAGGAAGTACATATGCTCAAAACTATGCATACTAGTCATGCTGTATGGTTGTCTAATAGCGGCTGGTCTGCTGCGCTTCAAAAATTTCCAACACATGCGAATTCGAGATCCCTCGCAAAACAAGAATATATATATATATATATATATATATATATATATATATATATATATATATATATATATATATATATATATATATATATATATATATATATAAAGAAACACAGCGCACAAAATAGGACCAAGTGGTCCTACATGGGTTGTCTCCCAGAAGCCCCTTTTCTTTACCGTCCTTAAGGTGGACTGAATACCTGTATTATAACGTGCTTACAATAATAAAATAAGATTTAGTTTATATTACAAATTAGACTATTTGAACTAAATAATTGAGAATAAGATTCAAGTGACATCTTCGACAGGGTTCTCTAAGTCCATAAATTGTCCTTGATCTACAGTCTCCCCTTAAACATAGTGCTTTAGCCTTTATCCATTAACCTTGAATGTCCCTAGCTTTTCACCATTCACTTCTATCGCTCCAAACGGTGACAATCCGCTCACTATGAAAGGTCCGCTCCATCTTGACTTCAACTTGCAAGGAAACAGTTTCAAGCGAGAGTTGTATAATACGACCTTATCTCCAACCTTGAAATTCTTAGGTACTATATATCGGTCATGCCATCGCTTAGTTCGCTCCTTGCAGTTATTCACGTTCTCATATGCGAGTGACCTGAATTCATCCAGTTCATTTAGTTTCGCCAACCTCTCTTTCGCAACTATGGTCAGATCCATATTCGGAAGTTTGGTCGCCCATAGAGTCATGTGTTCTAACTCCACCGGCAGGTGGCATGATTTGCTGAAAACAAGCTGGTATGGGGACATTCCAGTAGGGGTTTCATAAGCGGTCTTGTATGCCCATAATGCTCCATCTACTTTCTTCGCCCAATCCCTTTTATTCTTGAGAATAGACTTTTCTATAATCCTTTTCAATTCCCTATTAAAAACTTCCACTTGTCCACATGTTTGTGGATGATAGGCCAAGGCGACCCTATGATGAACTCCAAATCATTTCAAGAGAGTAGAGAACTACCGGTTGTAGAAATTGCTTCCACCGTCCGAGATAATAGAGCGCGGGGCTCCAAATCTAGTAAAAATGTGCTTGTGCAAGAATTATAGCATGGTGCGGCTATCATTAGCGGCTACTACTTCAGATTTCACCTACTTCGGTACATAATCAACTGCCACGAGAATATATTTTTTTCCAAACGATGGAGGGAAGGGCCCCATAAAATCAATACCCCAAATTTCAAAAGGCTCACAGACTAACATATTATTGAGGGGCATTTCAGCTTTTCTAGAGATATTCCCAGCCCGTTGACATTCATTGTATTCCTTCATATGAATGTAAGCATCTCTGAACAGAGTTGGCCAGTAGAACCCGCTTTGTAGAACCTTATGTGTTGTCCTAGCCGCTCCCATATGTCCACCTGCCTCACGATTATGACAGTGCTGAAGAATTGATCCGTGTTCAGATTTCGGGACACACCTTCTGATGATTCCATCTGCACAAATGCAGAACAACAGCAGATCCTCCCAGAAATAGAACTTAGCATCCGAGAGAAACTTCTTCTTATTCTGGAAGGACAGATTGGGAGGCAATTTTCAGCATGCGAGGAAGTTAGCTAAGTCAGCAAACCAGAGACCCTTACCATGTTCTGTTGTTAAAGAGAAAAGAGTCTCATTGGGAAATGATTTAGAAATTATAGATTCATCATGTTGTGAAGTGTCATGAGTTTCCAACCGCGATAGATGGTCCGCAATAACATTCTCAACACCCTTCTTGTCCCGCACTTCCAACTTGTACTCTTGCAGCATTAAAATCCATCAGATGAGTCGTGGCTTTGCATCCTTTTTTGCAAAAGGTACTTAATAGCGGCATGATCGGTGTACACCATGACTTTCAATGGCATAAGGTAGTCGTGAAATTTTTCCAATGCGAAAACCACAGCTAATAGCTCTTTCTCAATAGTGGTGAAGTTCTGTTGAGCAACATTCAGAGTACGACTTGCATAATAAACTGTGTCAAAAGCCTTACTCTTCCTCTATCCTAAGACTGATCCGACAGCGAAATCACTCGTGTCGCACATCAATTCAAATGGTAATGTCCAATCCGGGGACGTGAGAACTGGGGCACTAGTCAAGCAACTCTTCAATTTGCAAAAAGCTTGCAAGCAATTTTCATCAAATTTGAATAACACATCCTTACCAAGAAGATTTCTCAGCGGTTTTGCGATAGAGGAGAAGCCTTTAATGAAGCTCCAGTAAAATCTGGCATGCCCTAAGAAGCTACGGATCCCTTTCACAGAAGTTGGAGGAGGTAGTTTCTTGATGACTTCAACTTTAGCTTGATCCACCGCCATACCCATACTTGACACTTCATGTCCAAGAACTATACCCTTCTCTACCATGAAATGGCATTTCTCTCAATTCAACACCAGATTGGTGTCTTCACAGCGTTTGAGAACGGTTGTGTTGTTCTCCAAATACACAACAAAATCTGCACGAAAAAGAGTAAAGTCGTCCATAAAAACTTCTGAAAACTTCCCAACCATATTATGGAAAATAGCTACCATGCATCGTTGAAAGGTCACAGGAGCATTGCACAATCCAAAAGGCATCCTCTTGAATATGAATGTACCAACATGGTACGTGAATGTTGTTTTTTCTTGATCCTCAGGGTCGATGAGAATTTGGTTGTACCCTGAGTATCCGTCAAGAAAGCAATAATATTTCTTTCCGTCAAGCCTTTCCAACATTTGATCAATGAACGAGAGTGGGAAATGGTCTTTGCGCGTAGCCTCGTTGAGCTTCCTGTAATCAATACACACCCTCCATCCGGTGATTGTCCTGGTAGGGAGCAGTTCCCTGTGTTCATTTTCTACCACCGTGATTCCCCCCTTCTTTGGCAATACATGAATTGGACTTACCCATCTGCTGTCACTGATGGGGTGGTTAATTCCAGTGTCCAATAACTTGATCACTTCTTTTTGCACTACCTCTTGCATCGTAGGGTTCAATCGTCGTTACGGTTGTGCAGAAGGCTTGATGCTTTCATCAAACAGGATTTTGTGCATGCAGACAGTTGGGCTAATGCCCTTCAGATCTTGTATGTTCCATCTAAAAGCCCTTTTATGAGACTGTAGAACACCACCGAGACGATCCTCTTCATCAGGAGAAAGCAATGCTAAAATTATTACCGAGTATGTCTGGTTTTGTCCCAAAAATACATACTTTAATGCCGGTGGAAGAGGTTTAAGAGGAAAGTTTGGGTGAGATTGATGATCTTCAACAGATATACTCTCAGGAATTTTATTTTGGTAGTGTTCAATCTGATTGATTTCTATTCCATCTATATCCCACTGAAACTCCTCAAAGTCATTGGCTAATAATAGAGGAAGGGGTACATGGATAGTGCTGCTGATGAATTCTATGTCTTCCTTCTCCACATAGAAATCCTTCCTCGCGGCTCTATACATATTGAATGTGGTACCGGAATTTCGGACGTGCAACATTAGCATACCCTTCTCGGCATCAAAGATCGCTCGTTCCATCGCTAGGATAGGTCTTCCCAGAATAAGAGGTGCTGCGGAATCTGGAGAGATGTCCAAAATGACGAAGTCACCTGTGAAAAGTAATCCATTAACTACAACGGTGAGATCCTCAACAATCCCCGTGGGCTTCTTCCTTGATCGGTCAGCTAACTGAATTGTAATGTCCATATGTTTCAAAGTTCCCATTCCCAATTCCAAGAAGAGGTGGAGAGGCATCAAATTGATAGAGGACCCTGAATCACATAGTCCACAATGACATCTGGAATTCCCAATCGTACGAGGAATCATGTAGGTCCCTGGATCCTTTAACTTTGTGGGCCAATGCTCCAAAGAAAAGACGAATCCATATCCCACAGTTGAAAGCGCATTAGCACTCTCCACCCGTATCTTCTGCGCTAGTAGATACTTTAGATATTTTGTATACTGCCGAATTTGGATAAGAGCGTCAACTAGAGGAATGTTCACCTGCACTCCTTTCAACTTTTCTTGGAATTTCACAAATTGTTTTTCCTTCTTCCTGTCCTTTTATCGACGAGGAAAAGGGGGGTAAATCATGTCTGCAACTGGAGTTACAACATCTAAAGGTTGAGTGTTATTGCGATCTTCGGTGTTCGGTTGTTCAATGGGTTCTTTACATTGCCTATCTGATGACTCCAATTGAGGCTTACTAATTACGGTTGACTTTCGACTCCGCAATTGCATGACATTCACAGTTTCAGTGGACCGCTGTAAATTCACGGTGAAGTGGGCTATAATACTTGCCACCATAGATTGAAATTTCTGGAATGCCTCACTCTGAGCTTCCAAGCATTGCAGAATGTATTCGGTGAATTTGCAGAATTTCTCTTCGGTGAGTTCTTGAGAGGGTTCTTCCTCCCCACTATTCTCTGCTACGATCGAACTGACCTCCTCAAATTTCTCCACTGATGTGCGCCACATTCCACTGGTCCACGGTATTCTGTCAATTATCTCTCATGCTTCAGCACAGTTCTTACTGAACAAGGATCCTTTTGCCGCTAAATCAAAGTAGTGTCTGTACTGAGTCAAAACCCCAAAGTAGAACATTTGAAGTTGTGCTGCCTCAGACGGACTATTACCAAAATAGAATTTTTGCAATTTTTGATATCTCTCTCAGGCTTCTATTAGTTGTTCACCATCCCGTTGCGAAAATAGAAGCAGCTCGTTGTGTAACTCCCATTGTCGCTCGCGGGGGTAGAATTTCTTTAAAAACACTTCTTCAACCCCGCTCCATGACACAATCTGGTCAGTTAGGAATTCGTGATACCATATTCTTGCCTTTCCAACAAGTGAAAATGTGAATAATCAATTCTTGACCCAATCTGACTTCTCCTTTTCGTAATTGAGTGTGTTGCAAACTTCACGGAAGTACTGCAGATGATCAAGAGCGTCATCCTCTGAGACTCCACAAAAGGATCTTCTGCGAGACACAAATTCAACTAAATCTGCAGAAATCTCAAAGCAATCCATATGATCACAAGTAAATGAAAGTTAATTCTATGGCTACTCCCTTGAAATCACCAGATAGTTGCAAAAAAATGAAATAACAAAATTTCGTAATCACTTATCAACAACCTCATATACAACACAAATCACACTACTCCTGTATTCCCCAGCAACGATGCCAAGAACTTGATGCGTCAGCAAGTGCATCGGTCGCTGTCAAGTAATAATTTTGGGAATAGCTTCCCCGAATGTCGATCTCGAGGGAATGCAGGATGGGTACGTGATAAGATCTCAAAACGATCGTTACTAAGAGTTGAAAGAAACAATAAAGGGGGTGGGTTTTGGATTCTTAATTCTATCAAAACAAAAACGAAGTACTGTGGGTCGTAAGTACCACTTCAATTGGTGGATGGAACTAGTGCAGGCCGCTATGCCGTGCTTCTTGAGGCGGATGGATGGAAATCAAGCGGATGGAATGAACACAAGTGCGAAGTGTGAGGGTCGCAATCACCTCTTCAACCACCAGCAGTAGCCTTTGCTAGAGTCGTTCTAGTGCGTGAGTGGAGTGAATGTGAATGGAGGCGAGTGCATGACAGCTAACAAAAGAGGATCTAATTAACCCAAGCAAACTTCATTCATAGATAAATAAAAGAAAGTTAAGGTTCATTACTGAAAGAATTGGTTTCTAAACACCTAGAGGGGGGGGGGGGGTGAATAGGTGCAATTCCTTTTTACACTAAGGCAGAATATTTATTCAGATAATCAAATTAATCTACCAAATCTACAACTACCACAATCACAGAATTCATAGAAATACACAAAGACACAGATTGCACACAGTTTTATAGTGGTTCCCCAAGGTCTGGGTACATCCACTTTCCCCATTCGCATATCTAGCAGTGTGCTAGATTCGGCCTAACTTCTTCTCTTCACCTCAGATCCGCAGATCTTACAGCTCAGAACCGAAACAAGGCTCCTACAACTTAGAGTGAGTCCACACTCCTACAGCTCAGGCAATCTGCCCTACCTCAGCCCTCAATAAGGCCTATAACTCAGAGATAACAGTCTCCAACAAATTAGGCTCACAGCCCTACCTCAGCCTTCAACAAGGCCTACCACTCAGAGAAAATAATCTCCTACAACTCAGCCTTTATAAAAATAGGCTTACAACTCAGATCTTATCAAGATCCTATAGAAAATAGTTTTAAGTTTGTAATATACCACCACCCTGGTAGAGAGAGAAAGGATGGAAGGTTTCTTGATCAGTTCTTGGAAGAATCTGATGGCAGAGAACAACCACTCTTAGCTTTCTTCAAAGCTTCTTAAATCTGAACTCAGTAGGGTTGAACTCCTTTGAAGTTGATCTTCAATCAGCTACTTTCTTGAAATTCAGATCTCAATCTGAATCCTTCTTGGCAGACTGGTTCAGAATCTGCAGTTGAGGGACTTGTTGATATAATTCCCTTTCTTCACTTCAATAGATGGAGCTCTCTCTCTCGAACTTCTTCTTAGATCTTCTGACGAAAATCTTCTTCTATTTTTTTTAAATAACTGTATGTGTGTATTCTTTCCTATATATTATTCTCTTTTATTGATGGAGAAAGCCTTTATATAGACTTCCTACATGGTAACCGGCTGATCCAATTTCTAACAAACTTCTGACAGCTCTGAAAGTTGCAGTAGACTGATTGGTAATGGCAGCTGTCAAGTCATCCAGTCACTTCTTGAAGCTCTGTCACTGTAAGCAAAGTGTCGAGACTGAACTTCATCATGTGTTGACACAAGTAGACTAAGGGTCGACACAAGACTTGATGGTGTCGACACAGCTCCTTTGGTGTTGACACTACTTCTCGATACAGCTTCTGTAGAATGTGTCGACACTAATTCTGTGTGTCGACACAATCACTTCTTCTCTTTAACTTTGTTGAAATTCTGTTGTGTCTCGACACAAGTCCTGTGTGTCGACACAGTTGATGTCGACAAAGTCTTCTGTGTGTCGACACTGCCTCTGTGTGTCGACATAGTTGATGTCGACTAAGATTTTCTATGTGTCGACACAGGTTCTTTAGGTGTCGACACAGCCTTTCCAAGTGTCGACACAATTATCTCCAAGTGTCGACACAGCTTTTCTCAAGTGTTGACACAAGCCTTCATAAGTGTCGACACAGATTCTTCTGGTCTCTACTCATGGACTTAGAAACTTTTTCCTGCATTCCTGCATTTACTTAACCTGCACATATAAACTCAAAACAACATCAAATACACCTTGATGCATATAATTTAGTAAGGTGAGGCTTCTTCAAATCTGGTACCCATTTTCCAATGTACCCAACAATCTTCCCCTATTTGGAGAAGTCATAACACTTAGTCAACGATATACACCATTCATAATAAACACACAATATGATGTATAAGAATAGTTCATGACAGGGTAACTTATGAACAAAACATGTATATAAAGACATCATAGAAATGATGCAAACATAATGAGCATTCATCATAGTTTGTATAACCTTTCAAAAGTTTTTTTTAACAATTGTTTACATAGATTTTTAACACCAAAGATTACAATGTTGTAAAATCTAGTAAATCTATTCTAAGGCTGCATAGGCTCCTTGATGACTATGCCTTTGCCTGATTGGATCTTGGCTTGTACTGGAGCATCAGTATCTTCAGCTGGATTCTTGCCCTTCAGATCCTTCTTCTTTTGTTCTTCAGCCCTTAATTCTATCTTTCAAAATAATGAAAAGGCTTAGGGAAGTATTTGCTAGGCTCCTTAGCATTAGTAGGTAGCTTCCCAGCTTTTGCCTTTCTTCTATATTGTAGAATGGATACCTATCTAGCTTCATGCTTTTGCCATTCTTGCTCAGTATACCATTTGTCCCTATCGTGGGTCTTGTCCTTCACAGCCTTCGAAGCAGTCAATATAATATTTCTGGAAGTAGGGCTCCACTGCTCAAAATCAGGATTCAACTCAGCCTGTTCTCTGAAGTTTTTCTTATACAATAGAGCTTCCTTCTGAGCATCCTTGTCAGCCCCTAATATTTCCACTTTGTCAATAATAATATTTTTAGCACCCTCTGGAGTGCTGTACATGGACTGTAGTTCTTGGTGAATCATTTCAAAATCTGCTGGAGGGTAAATGACCTGAGCAACATCAGGTTGGTCACCTCCAAAATAAGCAGGATACACACCTGACTCAGCTAAATTATCATCATCACAGAGGGGTGGATATCCAAGGGTGGCTCTGATAGTATTAGATATCCATTTAGCATGATCTAAGCCAACTTTGACTAACACTCTCTCCCCTTTATGACTTCTCTTGCAATATGATCCCTAAGGTCATCTTTCTGAAATCTGATTTGTTCATCAAGATAATTAACACCATCTTTATAGAATGACCTTAACTTCAGTAGCTGTGCAGAAATGGTCTTTTGAGATTGCTCAATAGCTGTTTGTACATCAGCTAGGCTTTCCTGTAATTGCTTATCAAAATCTTCCTTGGCTTTAGCCCTTGCTTCAGTCTGGGCAGAAGCAATATTCTTCATTTCTGTAACAATCACATTATGTGATTTTGTCAGATTATCATTCATTCTAAGTTGATTCTCTAGAACATAGCCTTGTTTAACAACCATGTCATCAACTTGATTCATTATTCCTTCTTGTTATTTTGCAAGAAAGATAACAATATTGCCACCCTTATGGAAGCAATCTGTCATTTCCTTCTTGTTTTGATTTACTACAAATCTTATTGATTTTATATCCTGAGCCAAGGAGAATTGCAGATCTTTATGGGTCTCATCCATATATTTCTCCATGGCAATCCTTTGTTCATCTAACTTTACTTACAATGAGATCAACAAGGAACTATAATCAGTAGATGGGGCAGATTGTGGGGCAGTTTGTAATGCCCTCTTATAGCTCTGGCTTCTTCTTTTGAATACCATTAGCTTTTTTTTCTTGGCTTGAATTTCTGCTTCCTCTTCAGACGCTGAGGTACTGGCTATATCAACTCTTTCCTTAGGACTAGGAGGCAATTCCTATTCAGTCCTAGGTTGCTTCCCCTGAGTCTCTTGCTCCTCCCCCACAGTACTTACTTGCTCCTCCTCAATGTTAACTTGATCCCCCTCAAAGTCTGCTTTCTCCCCCTCAAATTCAGTTTGCTCCCTCTCAGTTCTTGCTTGTACTACATCTGGAAACAACTCCTCAAGGGTAAACTCTTGTTGAGTAGGGACTTGAGGCACCACCAACTCAAGAGTATTAGCAGCAACAGATGTATCCTCCATAATAACATCTTGTGCTTGACTGTTTAGTTGAGTTGGCTGGTCAACATCAATCAATGATTCAGTTAGTGTTTCATTCTTATCATTGAGAATTGATTGATTAGTCTCTTGAATTACCTCAAGAATAGTTTGTGTAGCCATTTCACTTTCCAAGTGGGTTGGATCTTCCTCAAGATGAGGCTCCCCCTGCACTTGAGCACCATCTACAATATCTTGTGCATGAGATTTGTCAGGAATCTCTGGCCTCTCTTCATCAGGCATGTCCTTTGTTAGGACTCTATCCCATCTGGAGATGATCCTTATGTCCATTTTTCTTATATGGTTGATCTTTGAACCAGCAGTTTGTTCCATTACTTCAGGAATTGTTCTAGCCAAGTACAGACTCATAATTCTTCCCAGATTTGGCTTCTTAATACTTTCCTTAATCTTTTCAAAAATTACTACTGACCAATCTGTGTTTAGTCTGTAGATGATCCTGGTCATCAGGCTAAACATATAGGATGAAATCTTATCATCCCCCCTGGCTTGCAGAGAATGACTTTTCCAACCACTTCTGAACGAAATTGTCCTTGCTGATTCATTCCTTTTCTGTTCATTGCAGATCCAATCTTCATGGTGGGATCCAATCCACACCACTGAAGTGCTTCCCTAGTCTTGGTTGATGGTACTTCTTCCTCTTCTTGAGTTCTTGGAAGTTGAAGAGTTTTCCTCAAGCTCTTCAAGGTTAGTTTAACTTTAGCTCCCTGAACTGTAGATTTGATCTTAAGTCCAGTCGAATCTAAAGTAGCTGCGCCATAGAATTCCAGAATTTCTTTCTTCCATATCTTTGTTGGTTCAGATACCAGAAATTCCAACCCATTTTCAGCAATTAGGGTTACTACTGCTTTAATTTCGGGTTCTGTATTATCAAAGGCGTTGCGTACCAGCTCATAGCCTTCATTGACATTATCTTCTAGCATTGGCGCCATTAGGGTTGAGAGAAATCTTGAATTGAGAAGAGAGAACTTGTCGACACAAGGTTTTGGTCTTGAAATGGACAGTGTGTCGACAGATTATGTTGTTGACCTATTTATACCCTTCTAAACAATGAAGGTGAAAAGGCACGTCATAATTCTCTTAATGTGTCGACACTGTTGAAAAGTGTCGACGCAGACTTCTAATGTCTCGACATCAGTTGATTGTTAGTGTCGACATAACTTCTGGATGTGTAGACACAACTTCTCTGAAGAGTCAACACCTACACTTTAGATGTGTCGACACCACTTTCCTGGTGTGTCGACACCATGTTCTTGGAATGTCGACACCAATTTTCTAGATGTGTCGACATCACTTTCCTGGAATGTCGACACCAACTACTATGTGTCGACACAGACAACTTCTTGTGTCGACACAATTTTAATTAGCCAAATTTGCTAAACTAATTTATGTTCAGCATTCCTAATTCAATTTTGAAATTGTTGAATTTAGTTTCATCTAAAGGCTTAGTAAACATGTCAGCTAGTTGTAAATCAGTACTAACAAATTCTAAAGGGATATCTTCTTTCTCTACATGATCTCTAAGAAAACGGTATCTTATTTCTATATGCTTTGTTCTACTATGAGAAACATGATTATGAGCAATAGAAATAGCACTAGTAGAATCACACAATAAGGGAGTTCTACTTACCTGAATACCATAATCTTCTAACTGATGTTGTATCCACAACAGTTGTGCACAGCAACTTCCTGCAGCAACAAACTCAGACTCAGCTGTGGAAATTGCCACACTAGTCTGCTTCTTACAACTCCATGACACCAGTCTTCCTCCTAGAAACTGACAGGTGTCAGTTGTACTTTTCCTATCTACTTTGTAACCTGCAAAGTCTGCATCTAAATAGTCCATTAGTAGAAAATCTCTATTCCTAGGATACCAAAGGCCTAGATTAAGGGTGCCCTTAAGATATCTCAAAATCCTTTTGACAGCAGTAAGATGAGATTCTTTAGGGCAGGATTGGTACTTAGCACAGACACATGTAGCATACATGATATCTGGTCTACTAGCAGTCAGATATAGGAGGGAGGTAACCATTCCTCTATATAAAGTTTCATCTACAGGTTTCCCTGCATCATCTTTGCTTAGAGATACACGTTTCCCCAATGCAGTTCTCATGGTAGTGGATGAATCCATACCATACTTCTTAATTAACTCCTGGGTGAACTTAGACTGGGATATGGACAAGCCATCATCAGTCTGTCTTACTTGGAGACCCAAGAAGAACTTAAGTTCTCCCATACTGCTCATTTCAAATTTCCCTTGCATAAGTTTTGCAAACTTTCTACAAAGGTTACTTTCCGTATAACCAAATTCTATGTCATCAATATATATTTGGACTAGGATGATCTTTCCTTTGGATTCCCTAAGGAATAGAGTCTTATCTATTTTCCCCTTGATAATTTGTTCTCAATGAGGAAAGTAGATAGAGTTTCATACCAAGCCCTTGGGGCTTGTTTCAACCCATACAAAGCTTTCCTAAGTCTATAAACATAAGTAGGATTGAGTGGATCAACAAAACCTGAGGGCTGTTCTACATAGACCTCCTCTTTTAAGTCTCCATTTAAAAATGCAGACTTAACATCCATCTGGAACACTTTGAAGCCTTGATATGCTGATAGGCTAAAAATAGCCTAATAGCTTCCAACCTTGCCACAGGGGCAAAAGTCTGATCAAAGTCTATGCCCTCCTCCTATCTGTATCCTTTGGCAACTAGTCTTGCCTTGTTCTTTACTATGATCCCACTCTCATCAAGCTTGTTTTTATAAATCCACTTTGTCCCTATGACATTGTGGCCCTTTGGTTTTGGAACCAAATCCCATACCTTGCACCTTCTGAATTGATTTAACTCCTCCTACATAGCATCAATCCAGTGAGGGTCTTGTATTGCTTCTTTAAATCTCTTGGGTTCCACTTGAGATAAGAAGCTAGAGCAAACAACTGTGTTCAAGTTCCTGCTCCTTATTTGTACTCCTTGTCTTGGATCACCAATGATCTGGTGTGCAGGATGATCCTTCAACTGTCTAACTGATGGAGGTAATCTATCAGCAGTTTGACCTTCTCTAATCTCTTCATTATGCTGCCCCTCATGGTCTTCATCAGCATATTGAGTGTCTTGTACTCCCCCTGGACAGCAACTACCATTTTCCTCATCCTGCTTTGCAGTTGAAACTTCTCTGATAGTAAGTTGGTCCATCTTCTGCTGTATACCTGTGGAGCTACAAGAACTACTTGGCAACTCACTGTTAATAAGTCTAGTTTCATCAAAGATGACTTGAATTGACTCTTCTACAACTTGAGTATCCAAATTGTAGACCCTATAAGCCTTACTATTGTTATTGTACCCAATAAATATCCTATCTTGGGATTTGGCAGCAAACTTAGTTTGGTGAGATTTGCCATTGTTAAGCACATAACACTTGCACCCAAAGAACCTAAAATAAGATAAGTTTGGTTTTCTGCCTTTCATAACCTCATAGGGTGTCCTTTTGTGTCTTTTGGTGATGGAAGCCCTATTGAGCACATGACATGCAGTGTTTACTGCCTCAGCCCAGAAATATTCTGGTAGAGAAGTATCACTCAATAACGTTCTTCCAGCCTCAATCAATGTCCTATTCTTTCTCTCAGCAATGCCATTTTGCTGAGGTGTTTTAGGTGAGGAGAATTCCTGAAGAATCCCAAATTCTTCACACAGCCTTGTCATACTTTCAGATTGGAATTCAGTTACATGGTCACTTCTAATTTTGACCACTGAACTATCTAATTCATTCTAAATTTGTTTGATAAAATTGTAGAAGACCTTTGGGATCTCAGATTTTTGTCTCAGAAAGAATAGCCATGAGAATCTAGAATAGTCATCTACAATGACAAAAGTATAGACCTTCCTACCTAGGCTTTGAACTGGCATAGGACCAAATAAGTCCATATGCAGGAGGTATAAGCACCTCACTGAGTCTTTGGTTTCTAGGCCATGAAAGGAGGATCTAGTCTGCTTGCCTTTTTGACAAGCTGAACATATTCCATTCTTATAACACTTTACTTGAGGACCATTCCTCACTAACTCTTTACTAAAGAGTTGGCCAATGGTCTTGTAGTTAAGATGGGCTAGCCTCTTGTGCCATTTGACACAATGAGAGACTTTCTCATCAGCCACAAAACAGATAGAAGAATTTCTATTCTCACACACAAATTCTAGGCAATATACATTTCTTTTTCTATAGCCAGTCAATATGACTTTTTGATCACTTGACCTCTTGATATGACACCCATTCTTGACAAATGAAATGTCATATCCTAGATCACTTAGCTGGCTTATGCTTATTAGGTTATGTTTCAAACCCTTTACATAGGCCACTTGAGTGATTGTAATTGTGTTGTTAGAAATATTACCAAAACCTTTGATGAATCCTTTTTCAGAACCACCAAAGATTACTTTAGGGCCATTCAGCATTGGTGAGTAGTCCTTCAGCAATCCCCTTGTTCCAGTCATGTGCCTGGAACATCCACTGTCCAAGTACAATATAGGGGCATGGAAACTTAGACTCACCTGCAATAAAGATTACTTAACCTTAGAACCCAAATAACTTTTAGGTCCTTGGTTCAAGTTAGTCTGAAACTTAACAAATCTACCTGCATCTCTTCTAACAGGCAGACTGCTATTCTCCTTAACACTAGAATTGTGCCAACAGTATAAGGCATAATGGCCTATCTTGCCACACTACCAGCACTCAAACTTATTATACATCTTTTTAGGTATAATCTTAGCTGTATTGTTTGCAGCAGGTCTTTTGTTTTGTGCTGGGGATTTGCCTTTCTTATTGGACTGTGCAGCCCATATAGTTCTCTTAAAGCCTATTCCTTCCTTACCCTTTTATGACATAAAGTCATATGTTAAGGGTAGGATAGATTTTGGCTTAGAGAAACTAGCCACAATCTCCTTCTCTTGCTGAAGTCTATTTTCGAGACTTTCAATCTGATCATTTTTGAATGTGATTGTTCCCATTTGAATAACAGTTATGTTCTTCAATTTGGCAATCTCATTCATCTTTTGATCCAGTAGCTTCTCTGAATCAGATGCAGAAAACTTAAGAGCTGCTATTTCCTTAGCCTGCTGTTTGGCCAGGTTTTTGCTTCTCTTGAGAGCCTGCAGCAAATCCCCAAATTCATCTATTAGCTGATGAATATCTCCTTCAGATTCAGACACATCTTCATCTCTTGATGGAGATGCATCTGATTTTGACCCAGTGAAGTAATCATAATCTATAGATACACTTTTTACCTTATTGGGGCCAGGCTGATCCTGGCACTGGTCTTCTTCAGACACAGCCATCAGTCCTTTGCACTGATGGTCTTCTTGCTCATAGATAGAGTTCAGTAATTGCATGAACCCATCCTCTTCTTCTGCAAACAAACCAATATATTCCTCAGCCTCAGATTCAAAGTCTGAAGTTGATTGATCTGTCAAACTTTTCTCTTTCTCAGCAACCGAGGATTTCTCCTTCTTGCTCTTGTGCTGAGACTTCTTTATATTAGCAGACTCCTTCCTTTTATCTGGACAGTCAGCCTCAACATGTCCAGCTTTATTGCATCAATAACATATAATCTTGGATGTAGTTGACTTGCTAGGCTTTGTCCCATTCCTGTCCTTCTTGGATGAGTTCCTCTTCTGATAATAGTCATCCTTGGACTAAGATGTGGAAGGCTTAGATTTCCACTGCTTCTTCTTTAAAAATCTCTGGAACTGCCTTGTGAATGCTGCAAAGTCTTCATCAGAATTACTGCTGTCTGAACTGAGACTATCTGAATTTTCTGAGATCATTTATGCATCTCTCTTAGGAAAAGATGGAGACATTCTCCTCTTCTTCCTTGTAGCTTCTACCTTGAAAGCCATTGACTTTTCTTTATAGTCATCCTATGTATTTTTCTCTTCCTCCTTTCTGGCCAACAGCTGCATCTCATAAGACAGCAATTTGTCAAATAGTGTTGGAGGAGAAATCTCAGCCAGTCTGGCCACTTCCCTTATGGCACAGATCTTTGTATCCCAATCCTTAGTCAAAGACCTAAGGAATTTGTCATTCAACTCATAAGTACTGAATATTCTTCTATAAGACATTAGTTCATTGACAATCCTATAGAACTTCTTATAACATTCAGTTATACTTTCAGACTTGGTTTGTCTGAAACTCTCATATTCTTGATTAAGCATGACTTTCTATCTTGCCTAACCTCTTCAGAACCCTCCATGTAGACAATCAATGTGTCCCACATCTCCTTGGAGGTTTTGCAGTGAATTAGATTCTAGAATGTTGAATCATCAATGACACTTACTATAATATTCTGGGCTCTTTTATCCATAGTAGCCAAGATGATCTCATCCTTAGTCATCTTTGAAAAATCCTTTGGAATTCTTTGATTGGCATCAAGAACAGAAATCTTCATTGGAACATATAGTCCTTCATTGGAACAGAAATTTTAGGATCAGATGCCTCGATGAATAATCTGACCCTTTCCTTCCATATTCCAAATATTTCGTTCCTGCAGATAGGCAATTTCATTGCACCAAGTTCTTTATAGTTTTCTCCTGAACCCATTTTCTTGAACTTATTTCTGCCTTACAGATCCCACTCAGACTGTTAAGTCTATCTTTGAGGAACCTCCCTCTAATAACACTTGAAAGAATTGGTTCCTAAACACCTAGAGGAGGGGGGTGAATAGGTGCAATTCCTTTTTACACTAAGGCAGAATATTTATTCAGATAATCAAATTAATCTACCAAATATACATCTACCACAATCACAGATTCACAGAAATACACACAGACACAGATTGCACACAGTTTTATAGTGGTTCCCCAAGGTCTAGGTACATCCACTTTCCCCCTTCGCCTATCTAGCAGTGTGCTAGATTTAGCCTAACTTCTTCTCTTCACGTCAGATCCGCAGATCTTATAGCTCAGAACCCAAACAAGGCTCATACAACTCAGAGTGAGTCCACACTCCTACAGCTCAGGCAATCTGCCCTACCTCAGCCTTCAACAAGGCCTACAACTCAGAGATAACAGTCTCCTACAACTCAGGCTCACATCCTTACCTCAGCCTTCAACAAGGCCTACTACTCAGAGAAATTAATCTCCTACAACTCACCCTTTTATAAACACATGCTTACAACTCAGATCTTATCAAGATCCTACAGAAAATAGATTTAAGTTTGTAATATACCACCACCCTGGTAGAGAGAGATAGGATGGAAGGTTTCTTGATCACTTCTTGGAAGCATCTGATGGAAGAGAACAACCACTCTTAGCTTTCTTCAAAGCTTCTTGAATCTGAACTCAGTAGGGTTGAACTCCTTTGAAGTTGATCTTCAATCAGCTTCTTTCTTGAAATTCAGATCTCAATCGGAATCCTTCTTAGCAGACTGGTTCAAAATCTGCACTTGAGGGAGCTCTCTCTCTCTAACTTCTTAGATCTTTTGACGAAAATCTTCTTCTATTTTTTTAAATAACTGTATGTGTATATTCTTTCCTATATATTATTCTCTTCTATTGATGGAGAAAGCCTTTATATAGACTTCCTCCATGGTAACCAGCTGATCCAGTTTCTAACAAACTTCTGATAGCTCTGACAGTTGCAGTAGACCGGTTGGTAATGGCATCTATCAAGTCATCCAGTCACTTCTTGAAGCTCTGTCACTGTAAGAAAAGTGTCGAGACTGAACTTCATCATGTGTTGACACAAGTAGACTAAGTGTCGACACAAGCCTTGATGGTGTCGACACAGCTCCTTTGGTGTTGACACTACTTCTCGACACAGTTTCTGTAGAATATGTCGACACTAATTCTGTGTGTCGACACAATGACTTCTTCTCTTTAACTTTGTTGAAACTCTGCTGTGTGTCGACACAAGTCCTGTGTGTCGACACAAGTCCTGTGTGTCGATATAGTTGATGTCGACAAAGTCTTCTATGTGTCGACACTGCCTCTGTGTGTCGACACAGTTGATGTCTACTAAGCTTTTCTGTGTGTCGACACTGCCTCTGTTATGTCAACACTGTTTCTTCAGGTGTCGACACAACCTTTCTAAGTGTCGACACAATTGTCTCCAAGTGTCGACACACTTGTCTCCAAGTGTCGACACAGCTTTTCTCAAGTGTCGACACAAGCCTTCATAAGTGTCGACACAACTTCTTCTGGTGTCGACTCATGTACTTAGAAACGTTTTCCTGCATTTCTGCATTTACTTAACCTGCACATATAAAATCAAAACAACATCAAATACACCTTGATGCATATCATTGAGTAAGGTGAGGCTTCTTCAAATCTGGTGGACATTTTCTAATGTACCCAACAATTATAAGCTTTAAAGTACAATCGACAAAGGAGAAGAGGTAGAATAATCCAGAAAAGGGGAAAGCCTAGCCGTGGTTCTTGGCTGGAGTGGTTGGTTGTCAGTCCACTTCATGACTCTGACCGTGGTTGCCTATGGAGGCAAATGGGTTATCAATCCACTTGTCTTCCTTCGTCTTCTTCCCTTTCCTTAAATCCTTCCTCCCTTCGCCCAAATGACTTCCACCAAAAGTTCTCTTTTGCACACTGCTCGTGGCCGGAAACTCTCCTAAGGGTTGAAGATGGCTTCAGATCGCCGGAGAAAGATTCCCAGAGGGTGGAGATGAGTGGAGGACCTGCGGGGATGAGGAATGGAGCTTCGCGCGCAGTAGCAGGGCAGAAAATGAAGCGATGATGCCCTAATTTGCGTAGTACGGGTTTAAATACTGCAGCAGAAAAATAGAGCGCACGATCAGGGGCGCACGACCAACGGTCGTGCTCATTAGATCCCCTGATCGTGCGATTAGAACTGGTAGAACTCTAGAAAAATAGAATCAATGCGCACGAGTAGTGGCGCACGACTAGAGGTGGTGCGCAGTATGTCCTATGATCGTCTGATTACCCTAGACAGAACTTGGAAAAGATGGAGAATAGTGCGCAGGATCAGTGGTTCACAACCAGTGGTCTGTGCTATAGATCCAATGATCATGCACAGTATTCCTGTACCGTTTGGGGATCGATGAACAGACAGCGCACGACCAGCGGTCATGCGCTAAGGAGTCCACTGACCGTACGCGTGTAAGAACGCACGATCTGTGGCCCTTCGGGGAAAAACATTCCCAAACGATCTTGAAACACACACACGACATTTGTACATGCCGCAAAAAAAGAATAGCCACGGAAAAGGGCATTCCACATTCTCCAACACAAGAAAACACCAAGTAGGGCAAAAGTTCAATAACTACAGAATAACAATGAAAACGGGTCAAAAGTGCACTTAAAATGGAATGGACATAATAACAAATATGAACAATTATCGCTCTAAAGTGTAGTGCATCAACAAGAAAACTACCACAGATGAGTCCAAAAATATTTATATAACTTGGACTTCTCAGCCGGCGGTGGCAGAGGGCCACCTCCTTCTTCTACAGCTTGAGGGATCATCGTCGTTCATCTCACGGAATGAGATGAATGGCTATGATAACCTTAATTCCCTCTCCTGACTCAGTATTAACACTCCCCAAAGCGGATCCGTGCCCGATCTACTGTGGGGAAAGTAGAATGATTGGCGCGGTCTGGCTCAATCTCAGCCGCAGGATCGAGTTCATTTCTGCCATATGCAGACCTATTTCTAATCAGAAATTTGCCTAATTTTTATAAAAAACTATATTCTCCAAGCGAAAAGGTATTGAAGATGAATGTTGTTCCCCATGATAAGGGCTGTCTCCAGAAACATTTTGAGAATTTTTGAAAATGATTTGGTATTTTTAAAAGCCTAAACAAAATTTATTTGGCTAAAATAAAGACCCAAAATGACTCGAAAAATTATCAAAAGTTTTCTAGGCTTATTTTATACCCTGTTAGAGGATGTATTAAATTTTGGGGGTATGGCGATAAGAATTGTATTTTTCCAACTTCTGGGATCCTAGGGTTGCGTTCGTAATTTATTTCAATCTTGTTCCATCAGAAATGAAAATTAGAGCGCGCGACCACCCTCCCTAATTAGATAACAAAATTCAAATTACCTTATCGACGAGAGTGGTCGAGGAAAATTGCCATGCTCTAAGCATTTCGAGATTTTGTGAAACCACAGAGTGCCACGACCCTCGGGTAGTTTGGGGCAGACTCATAAAGTAGAGTACGAGTCGCGAGATGCTAATTATTCTCGACGAATAATAAAGGGGTAACTCATAAAAAACATCTTTGACCCAATTAAGCCGTGAACCAAAAAGGCGCAACCAAAATATCGGATAATAATAATGGGTTTAACCCAAGAAAATCTTGGAAACTAAAAAGGAACTAAAAATACCTCCTAAGAATGGAGAAGGAACTTAAAATACCTCCTAAGAACGAAGATGGAACTGAAGTCTCCTGAATGGAGTGATTGGACTACAAACCATCTTATTTATGATAATTCTAGTCTTGCACTAGTCCAATTCCTTTATTTAGTTCAATTCAATACTTTCAAATCAGCTCTACTCCAGTCACGTACTGCTCAATTTCAATTCAGTAGTTTCAAACCAACTATACACCATTCTCGTACTGGTCAAGTCCAATTCAACATTTATACTCCAGTATTGTACTGGTCGAGTTCAATTCAGTACTTCCAATTCAGTTCTACTCCAGTCTCGTTCTGGTGAAGTTCAATTCAATACTTTCAACTCAACTCTACTCCAGCCTCGTACTGGTCAAGTTCAATTCAGTATTTTCATTTCAGTACTACTCCAGTCTCGTACAGATCAAGTTCATTTCAGTTCAGTACTTTCAATTCAGTACTACTCCAGTCTCATACTAGTCAGGTTCATTTCAGTTTAGTACTTTTGTTTCAGTACTACTCTAGTTTCGTACTGGTCACATTTCATTCCAGCACTCTAATTATGCAGCTTATATTATCAGCAACCTTAATTACAAAATTTTCAATACTGCAATTTACTATTATAAGCACGGGTCCTGCTCTAACGTGCAACCATCTGTAAGGTCGAACATTAATTGGGGATAACTGGAGTTGAGTTATTCCTCTAGGTCTAGCCCTACATAAAGTTCTCCCATGCTCCTTGTTAAAAGTTGAGTTGACCATTACTGCTCAAAGATTGAAGCAAAGTAGGGCATAACACCACAGACCCGGTGCGGTCTAGTAAAATTATCTGTTTGATTGCTTGTAAATTACTTGCGGTGAATTATGGCAGGTCATTCCCTTCCACAGACCGTTCGTACCGTTGCGGGAATGTCGACGACTCAAGGCGATAGTTAGATGGGTACCACGGGTTACCGGACATTATATTTTCCTCGTCGGGTTTTCCTCCGCTGGACGGCCAATATATTGTATCATCGAATGTCGCTCACATCCAATAATACACGGGATTGTACGTTGGGGTCTGCGGCTGAGTAGTATGACAAACCCCAAAAGTGGAAGGACTGACCACTGTCACTGACGAGCACATCGGTGAGGCCCAAAGTGCTCGCTTCCTTGCTGGAACAGAAGCGGTCCATATTATGTCGACGTAGGTTATGTGTGCGCGGCTGTGAATGCCTGTGATAGGATACTGGTTGTGAATACCTGATGTGCTGATGTGCTAGTGGAGTCCTGATTATAAATGATGTTATTACTACTACAATTTTAGTTATATTATGTTGTCATTCCTTTATCATTGCTCCCATCTTTAAAATATGAATGCTCTGCTAAACCTCTCATGCTTCGGCAATCTTACATTGCTAGGTGTATGTTTGCTCATCCCCAGGATATGGATCCGGGGAGGAGATTTGTTTCCACTTTACCCTGTGACTAACGGTTATTTAAATAACCATTCACAGGAAAAGGAGCACCGTAGTGACCCCCTTCCATAGGAGTATGCTACAGTAGTTAGGACTACATGAGTAGAAGCACCACTCGCATTTTTAGAGTTTTGAGATGTGAGTACCAGCGAGCAGGATATAGAGAGAGAGAGAGTTAGGAGTTATATGTAGAACTTGTACAGCCTGCGGGCTTATATAAGAACATTGGCTATGGACCTAATACTCATGTAAATATATATGATATTATATATATATTTGACACTATTTTCCTATTAATGCTTCCAAAAATCACTGATGTGTTATGAATGTTATGATTCTAGACGAGCAAGGCGGCCAACTAATGCTTAGATATGGTGGATTGTTACACATAAGCAGCACTGGGGAGATATCTTAGGCAAGTAGTACACCCTCCAGCCTGATCTGAGCAAAGGTTTTGGGGTGGGCGGGGGCTATAATAGTCACCGCTAACAGACCACAATTTGCCAGCGAAGAATTTATCAGCTTCTGTTGTCAGCTCGGGATAGATCTCAGGTTCGCATTGGTCCATCACCCCGGGAGAAACAAGCCGGTGGAGGCGGCGAACAAGAACATAGTAAACCTATTGAAGAAGAAGGTTGAGAATCTGAAGGGAAGCTGGGTGGAGTAGCTTACTTTAGTCCTTTGGTCCCTACGTACTACACACAACACATCTATGGGGGAGACTCCCATCAATGTTTCCCACGGCTATGAAGTCGTGCTTTCCGTGGATTTCGAGGTCAAGTCTCCACTGGTGGTCACCGCAGGAGAAGGAGATGAAGTGTGGAGAGTAGAGAATAAAGATGTGTTGCGACTCTCGCTGGACCTAGTGGAAGAGCTCTGGGATCTAGCCACCATTCCACAAGAAGAGTTCAAGCATCGAATAGCCTAGTACTTTGATAAACATATACGGATCAAGCAGTTTGTGAAAGGAGACCTTGTTCTCAAAAAGGTCGATGCGGTCGGGAGGTCGGCGTCAGTAGGGAAACTCAATCCTAATTGGGAAATCCCCTATATAGTTGAGGAAACCCTAAAATCATGGGGTTACCTCCTCCAAAATGTGGAGGGGGTGACCATTAGTCACACATGGAGTGAGTGCAACTTAAGATGCTTCTATCCCTGAATTCGAATCATAAACTTATTTATTTTCCTAATCCTTTTTCTCTTCATATACATTATCTTATGGGTGATGTGGTTTGTTGTGGTATGGAGGGCCACGAGTAGAACAGCTGACCAAGCTCTCAACTAGCTGGCAAGGCTGGGAGGTGCTCGGTGGTAGGTTGAATGAATAGTTGAAAAACCTTGGCCCCGAGAAGATCTTGTTATCCGGGCTCCCAATAGCAGGAAGGGATGGAAGGCACTTGGTGACAGGTTGAATGGAAAGTCGAAAAATGTTGACCACGAGTAGATCCCACTATTAGGCTCTCAATAGCTGGCAGGGATAGAAGTCGCTCGGTGGGTGAAAGAAAGTTGAAACACGACCAAAAGTAGATCCTGCTATTAGACTTTCACTAGCTAGGAGGGCTGGAAGGCGCTCAGTAGGTAAATGAATGAAAGTTGAAACATGATCATGACTAGATCTAGCTGTCAGGCTCTCACTAGCTGGTAGGGCTAGAAGGCGCTTAGTGGGTAAGTGAAAGAAAGTTGAAATATGACCACGAGTAGATCTCATTGTTTGGCTCTCACTAGCTGCAAGGATGGAAGGTGCTTAGTGGGTAAATGAAAGAAAGTTGAAACATGACCATGAGTAAACCTGCAGTTAGACTTTCACTTGCTGGCAAGGCTAGAAGGTGCTCGTTCGGTGAATAAAAGAAAGTTGAAAAATGACCCCGAGGAGTTCCTGTTGCCAGACTGCCACTAGCTGGCAGGGATGTGTGAAAAAAGAGCTAAATAAATGAAAATTTTATTGGTCCAAAAGGATAATGATTACATTAGTATGCCCTATTATTTATAAAAAATGGGGGAGATGAGAGAATACAACAAGCGTTGTGGAATAAATACAAGTCGGGCGAGCAGAGCAGTTTGATACAGTCAAACCGCCAGACTATACAGAATATATAAACAGCAACCCCTGAACCCTTGCGGCGGCTAACACCAATACCATAACTGCGTCTAGCTCCAGACCGTTACGGGTACCTCCAAACCGCTGCGGCTATCATCCATTCCGCTATTGCGGCTCTCTCTAGAACAACTACGACTATCTACAGACCACTGCGGCTAACATCCAGTCCACTGCTGTGGCTATCTCCAGACCAGCTGTGGCTACCTCCAGAATACTGTGGCTAACTTCCAGACCGTTGTTGCGCTAATCTTCAGACTGCTGCTGTGTCTAATGGCCAGACTGTTGTTATAGTTAATCACTAGATCGCTGCTAGGCAATTATCTAAACAGCTGTTGTGGTTAATCTACAGACTGCTATTGAGGCTATTTGCCAGACCGCTGTTGTGATTAACTACCAGGCCGCTGCTGCAACTATCCTTTAGGCCACCACTACTTCTCCTGACCGCTAGCAGAGATCCAACACCAGACCGCTAAGCCAAACCTCCAGAACACTAAGAGAAGCATATTGCTACAGCTAGATATAAACCACCCAGTCTCCTCATTCTCTAACACTCCCCCTCAAGCTGGAGAATATAAACCTACCATGCACCACTTGCTACAAACCACTATAAAAGGAGTAACTGGCTTGGTGAAGAAATCAGCCAACTCTCACTTTGAGGTAACAAACAGAGTGTAGATCTGATTCTTCAAATTCTCCTCTTTAATGAAGTGGCAATCAACCTCGATATGCTTCGTCCTTTCACAAAAATAAGATTCCTCGAAATATATATGGCTACCATATTATTAAAGAACATTGGCAGAGGATGATCATAAACCTCTCGAAAATCAAGCATAAGTGTCTGTAACCACTTCAGCTCGCAAGTACTCAGAGCCATTCATTTATACTCGGCTTCTGCACTTGACATGGAGACAACAGCTTGTTTCATGCTCTTCCAGCTGGCCAAATTTCCTCCAACAAAAGTACAGAACCCTGACAAAGACTTATGCCTTCCTTCATCTGCATAGCTAGCATCAAAGTATGTCTTAACCTTCAAATGTCCCCTTTTCTGAAACAGAAGTCCTTTTCCTGCAGCACCTTTCACATACTATAGAATCTTCATTGTCGACCAAAGATGACACTCCTTAGGATATTGCATAAACAGGCTCACTCTTTCCACTGCTTAATAAATATCTGGTCTTTTGACTGTCAAATAAATGAGTTTCCCCACAAGCCGTCTGTAACTGGTGACATCTTTAAGAAGAGGTGAGTCCTTACTCCAACACTTGTCATCTCCAACAGACATCCGAGACTGCGCATGCTTAGCCCTAAGAAGAACAGTCTTTTTAAGATATCCAAGGCATACTTCCGCGATAATAGAACAATAGACCTTGGTTTCCTCAATATTTCAATTCCCAAGAAATATTTCGGAGAGCCCATATCTTTAGTAACAAATTGCTGAAGAAGATGCTTCTTTGTCATAATTACACCTTTATCATCCCCTGTTAGAAGAATATCATCAACATAAACTGCAAGGATAACAAGAGCAGTTGATGTTTTGCGAATGAATAAGGAGTGATCTGCAATACTTTGAGTAAATGCCACTATAGAAATAACTTCGTTGAGCTTATCAAAATAGGCCCTCGGACTTTGCTTAAGACCATAGATCGCCTTTCGTAGTTTACAGACTTGAGACACACCCGAAGCATCATACCCAGGAGGTTGCTCCATATAGATAGTTTCCTACAAATCTCCATAAAGAAAGGCATTCTTCACATCCAACTAAGACATTTCCCAGTCACTGTTGACATGAAATGAAAAGAGAACATGAATTATAGTAATCCTATCCATAGGAGAGAAGGTTTCAAAGAAATCCACACCATTGGTCTACATAAAACATTTAGAAAAAAGTCGAGCCTTGTAATGATCAATAGAACCATCAGGGCGAAACTTGATGATAAAGACCCAGCAACAGCCAACCACATCAGCTTCTGGAGGAGTAGTAACAAGAGTCCAAGTAACCTGTTCAGTAAGAATGTGCATCTCGTCATCCATAACAACATTCTAATGTGGAATAGCAAGAGAATCTTAATACGAGAATGGAACCACATTTGCCGAGAGGGCAAGAGCAAAGCTCCTAGACAAAGAAGAGAGCTGAGCATAAGAGACAACAGCCTGAAGAGGATGTTGAGTGCAGGAGTGAACACCTTTATGAAGAGCGATTGGAAGATCCAGATCTGTCCTGTCTACTATATCAGCCCCATCCAAAGAAGAGACTACTGGCCTGGGAGCTCGTGGAAGCGACTTAGGATAAGAAACAGGGACAGTAAAAGAATCAAAATTAGGAGGAGGAGAAAGAAGGGCAGGCTCAGGAAGAGGTGTTGATATGTTTGGAATAGAAGAAGATTCAACAGAAGCAGGAAGAAGAGAGGGAGAATAAAAGATTGGAGCATCCTCAAAGAAATTAACATCCACTGAGATGTAATGTCTCTGAAGAATAGGATCAAAACACAGATATCCTTTCTGTGTCGGACAATTGGCAAAAAATATGCACTTAATCGAACGAGGAGAAAGTTTGTCACTTCCAGAAGCAGGAGAATGGAAAAACGCAGGGCATCCAAAGACACGAGGAGGTAACAGAAATAGTGTCCCATCAAGATAGAGAATATAAAAAGGAGTCCTGTCATTGAGAACCGAAGACGGAACTCGATTAACAAAAAACAGGCAAGAAGAACCGCATGACCCCAATAACACCAGAGAACATGCATATGAGTGAGAATACTACGAGCCACATCCAAAAGATGATGATTTTTATGTTCATCATCGCCATTCTATTGTGAAGTGTAAGGGCAAGTAGTTTGATGGACAATGCCAAGATCCAAACTAAACGATGTAAACTGATGACTAAGATATTTCTTAGTGTTATCAGTGTGGAGAGTTTTAATATGGGTATCAAATTGTGTGTGAATTTCATTATTAAATGAAGAAAAATTGAAAAAAAAGACTCAGAGCGTTCTCGTAACAAATACAACCATGTGTAGTGAGAAAAATTATCTATGAATGTAACAAAATACAAACTACCCCTATCAACAGCTTGAAGGGGAACAAGAACCCAAATATCTCAATGAACTAGGTGAAAGGGATTGGAAGAACTGCAAACATCATTAGCACGAAATGTAGACTGGTGATGCTTGCCAAACTGACAAGCTTCACAATCATAAGAAGGGTCACCGCGTGGTAGATCAGGCATAAGCTGATAAAGAATCTGAGGAGGAGGATGACCAAGGTGAAGATCCCACTAAAGATGAGAAGAAGATGCAGAAAATGTAGAAGCAGTATCAAGATAGAATAATCCGCCACTCTCAGTCCCATTAGCAATCATCTCCTTGGAATGAGGAATCTGAAAAGCATAAGTAGAGGCAGTAAAAATAGCTTCACAATTCAACTGTTTGCAAAGTGAGTAACAGAAAGAATATTGCATTAAAAATTCGGGACATAAAGAGTGTCTTGCAGATGAAGAGTGTGAGTAACATGCACGGTGCTAGAACCACAAACAGGAAATGGAGAACCATCCGTAATAAGGACCGGAGGTAACCGATTTCTCTTGTCAAGATAAGAGAAAAGGCGACCATTTCCTATCATATGATTAGTAGAACTAGAATCAATGAGCCACATACCCGTCGTAGCCAATTGAGCAACACCAAAAGTAGATAAAGAAGAAGTATACTGCTTGGAGGAATCAATAGATGTTGGATTAATATGAGTATGTTTGGTCCAACAACGATCAACCAAGTAACAAAATTGGCAATAATGAGAACAAAGATGCTTAGAATAACTACGGACACCCCTATGACCACCAGTACGGCCTCCATGACCACCAGAGTGGTCATGACGAGCGGGATGAGCAACAAGATCTTTAGACGGAGATGGAAGTAATGGACTATGAAGAAGAGTAGTAACAACAGAAATTCTGGCAGTAGTAGCATCCAGAGTTGGAGTATCTGCCTCCCCGAGAAATTATTGGAGGATGATATCATAAGAGTCCGATAGACGAAGAAGATAGAAAACAACAAAAAGCTCCTGAAAATGCTTGTGTTGCTCAACTAGATCAACAAAAAAGGTCCATGCTGAAGAAGTTTAGCCCCAAGAGCCTGAACCTCCAAATAGGTCGAAGCAGGAGTCATGACTGGTCGGGCAAAGAGATCAACATACAGAGTGTAAATGAGCGATGTTTGGGATCCCTTGGAATATAAAGCAGCAAGATTATTCCAGGCAAACTTGACCGTCGGATCATGATGGGTGATAGGAAGGCACTCATCAGATAAACTATTGGCCAACCAAGAACGCACCAAGGCATCAGAAGCATCCCAATCATCAGAAGCAATCAAGCCAGAAGGAGGGGGATCATCAGTAAAATGATGATGCTTGGATTGATAATGCAATAAAAAAATTAAGGACACACTCCAGTCAGGGTAATTGGGACCTATAAGCTTCAAAGCAGTTTCCAGATTACCAGAAGCATAGAAAAAAGAATTAGAAAGAGAAGAAGGGGAAAAGATAGTAGAAGAAAAAGATAGAGTAGGAGTGTCCATAAAAATAAGGAGAAACCGCACGGGTTGAGCAAACAATCCACGCGAACAAAAGTCGTAAAGCAAACCGCGTGATGAGAACAAAAGCCGTGCAATAGAACCAACAAGGTAGGGCAGGGAGGGAAACTGCGCGAACAGAAAAGAAGCCGTGTGAATAAGAGAAAAGGACTGATTCCCTCTGATACCATGTGAAAATTAAGCTAAATAAAGGAAACTTTTATTGCTCTAAAAATATAATGATTACATAGGTATGCCCCTCATTTATAGAAAACAGGGGATATGATAGAATACAACAAGCAATGTGGGACTAAATACAAGCCACGATGGTTGAGAGTTTTGACATAGTCAAACCGCCAGACTATATAGAATATATAAACAACAACCCATGAACCCGTGCAGCGGCTAACACTAAGACCATAACTGCCGCTACCTCCAGACTGGTGCAGCTACCTCCAGATTGCTGCAACTATCATCTAGTCCGCTGTCGCGGCTCTCTCCAGACTAGTTGTGGCTACCTCTAGACCGCTGCGGCTAACATCCAATCCGCTACTGTGGTTGTATCAAGACCAGCTACGGCTACCTCAAGACTGCTGCAACTAAAATCCATACCGCTTATGTGGCTAATCTTCAGACCGATGATGTGGCTACTGGCCAGTCTGCTGATGCGGTTATTCACCAAATCGTTGTTGGGCTAATAACCAGACCACTACTGTAATTAATCACCAGACTGCTGTTGTGGATAATTGCCATACCGTTTCTTCGATTAACCACCAGGCCGCTACTGCGACTATCCCTCAAATCGCCATTGCTGCGCCTGACCGCTAACTGAAATTCACTACCAGACCACGGAGAGAAGTAGACCACTGTGGCTAGATATAAATCGCCAGGTCTCCTCATGCTCTAGTAGGCTGGAAGTAACTCGTTGGTTGGTTGAAATTTGAAAAAATAACATCAAGGAGATCTCGTTGCCAGGCTCTCACCAGCTGACAGGGATAGAAGACACTTGATGGCTGGTTGAAAATTAAAAAAATGACCTCAAGGAGATCTTGTTGTCAGACTCTCACTAGCTGGGAGGGCTGGAAGGCACTCGGTGGTTGGTTGATAATTAAAAAAGTGACCTCGAGAAGGGTCCACTGTCATGTTTTCACTATCTAGTAGGTGTTGGTTTCACTGATCACAATGTCCCAAATTTGAAGAAGTCCTACAGGACAATGGTATACACGTATTTCTATCTAATGCGTGCTATAAGTTCTTTGTGTGCAGGTTGTTATTTGTTACACTGATAAGATAGGCTGTCTAAGTAATAATGACAGGTGGAAACAAGGAGGGATGTTGTCAAGGTTGAAATCTATCTGAGTCTATGGGCACTGAGTAAAGACAGTTCACTCAATGACAGATGGCCTTAAGTGTTGAGTAAAGACTAGACAGTCAAAGCCTCATCATTACCAAGGAAGAAATCTAGTTAAGTCTAGAAGCATTGAGTGAAGGCAGTTCACTCAACGCCAAGAGCCAGAAGCGTTGAGTAAAGCTCAAGCAGTCAAAGCCGCAGAAGAATCTGCCGAGAAATCTATCTAAATCTAGAAGCGTCGAGTAAGTACTACTCACACGACAGCAGATGAGCAAAGTATTCAGTGGACCTCATGATGTCAAAGCCACAAAAGATGTAGACAAAAAATTTGTCTAAGTCCAGAAGGATTGAGTAAAGGTAGTTCACTCAACACCAACTCAAGAGAAAATTCAACTAAGTACTGAATCATTGAGTGAAGGCTACTCACTCAATGCCTCAGTAAGATGGCAGGCTAAGGCAGAAAGCATTGAGTGAAGACAACTCACTCAACGCCTCCACACACAGAAAATTAGCTAAGTCCAAATGCATTGAGTGATGAAGGTTCACGCAATGCCTAATCTGCTAGAACACAAAAGTCTATATTCATTGAGTGATGACTGATCACTCAATTCCTGGTGTTTGTAGAAAACTGACTCAGTGTTTTGGCATTGAGTGACAAGCCTTCACTCAATGCCTATGTTGAATTGTCTGTGTTTGACTAAGTCCGCCGGTGCTGATGTCAGCAGAAATTCAAATGTTGCGGGAAGTGTACAGTACACGTTAAATGGCACTGCATGCCCATTGTACTTCATTTAAAGCAAAAGCAAGGTTGCACCTACCGACTTCTTGTGGTCCCATGTAAGACCCCACCCCCCTTTTTTTCTTTTTAAAACACCGGGGTCTTAGGCCTAGAACCATCGCTTTGCGGTGACACCTTCGCACCCGGGAAGGACATCACTACAAAACGCCGATCCTGCCAGACAATTCGATCACAGAAAAGTAGCAAAACATTAAAGCAAGCCCACAGCAATCACATATATAGTAACTAAACTCCACAAAGGGAGTGTCCACAGATATATAAAATACTAAAATCATGGGCTTATGCCCGGTACATCATGTCCTCACTACAAATCACTCGTGCGGAAGCAAAAATAGAACATCTACTCAAGGTCGAGACTCACGGTCCCGGTTGTATGAACTCTGGAGCTAGACTGCCCCATCTCCAAGCGCACCGCTCTCTGGGGCTGCTCCCGCATGCTGGGCTCCACGATTCCCTAAAATGATGCGGTTCGAAAACCGTTAGTCTAAAAGACTAAGCCCTATCATCCTCCACCCCTTCCCCCATGGCTCCTAGGCACCGAGCGGAGAGGAAGAAAGGGGAGGACTTGAAGGTGGAGAATAATCAAAAACAGATGACAGCAGACCTATACTAGCAATTCTATAATAGATATTGACAATAAGATGAAATATGAAAACTAACCTTCACTTATGTGGAAACACATAAGCCAAGGGGTCTTCTGCAAGGCTCCCATCGTATAAAAAGTCCCATACCAATTTATACGTTGGGGTGTCGGTTATCAAACAGTAATATATATATATATATATATATATATATATATATATATATCAAAATTGACCTTAATTTATAAACTTGCCCACACAAGCTAATAGACCAAGGGGTCGTTTTGCAAGTCCTAATGTATAAGCGTCCCATTCCACTTATAATTTAGGTGTCAGGGGTTAAATGAATCCATTATGCCATGACATGCAAGTGGGTATGATGGAACATGCAAGTGCAACACACACACCTGACTCTATGCACACAGACCTTTAGTTCCCCCTTTCTGGAGCTGTAACCACCCAGGATACCTCCGTAGTGGCAGACGGAAGCGGTGGGTTAGGCCTCGCCCACCTCTAAACTAGTAAAGCACTATCGGTCAGATCTATCGTACGCCTCAACGGTTGGTGCACGAAGAGGACTCCTGCGTACTCTTGCCGGCTGGCGCACCGGACTTCTATTGGCGAAGTAATAACCACACTTGCCGAGTCAGCGTATTGGCGTCGGTGCATCAACCCTCCAATACCGAAGACCCACCACCTTAATTTTCTTTCCTTTTATGCACATGCAAATTTATCGTATTCAAAACCGAGCCGAAGCTCCACGGACCATAATGTCCGTCTCAAACAATCGAGACGAAACTCGCCGGGCCATCCTTCCCCTCACAAATATCAACTGAGGCAAACCAACTCCCCAAGACATCGGGGTGTGTGAAAGTGAACCCCTAATTACTCTAGTTGCTCTTTAAGATTTATCACTCCTACCGTTTACGTTAGCCCAGGACTGCCCAAGGTATACCCCGTGAAGGGCTCTCGAAGGAAATAGGAAATACGATGGGATTACGCCCAAAGCTCCCTTTCGCAAGGCACTTACTATTATTGGTTGCTACCCGATTTCCCGACACTTAGTTAATTTCACTGAGTCTAGCCCTAGTGCATTTAAACACTTCCTCCTTATGGGAAGGACAATCTTTCGCCGATCTCGAGCACCACCTAACACTAGTCAACCTCTCACTCTACAAATCTTGTCTTCCTTTTTATCTATCCAAACCAGCAGACCACTAATCCCAAGGCATGCATCAAATTATACTCCAACATAATTTCTACAATTTCTTACTATATGCAGACCACTTAAACTATATGACCCGTAAAATGGGAGGTACAACAAATAATCATCCAGTACTCCTATAATAATTATTGGAGGGCCATTATGAGCTTTGTGGACTAAATCCAGAATTTCACAATTTTCCTATTTATCTGATAATTTATTTAATTAATTTAGTAGCTAAAAATCCCAAGTTTGAACATGATGTACCAATTTCAGATAAGATAATATTCCACCAAATTTTTTTTAAATAAAATATGAATATATAACACAAAATCCCATGCCTCAAAATTTTCCAGTAATGTTTAACCCCTTAAATTTAATTTCAAATATATCTCATAATAATTCATTTAAAGAGAATTTACAGCATTAATAGTTCCATAAATTCAGAGAAAATTCATGGATGATTGTAAGGGCATATAAGTACTCTAGATCAAGTTTGACAATTTATCATTGAATAATAAAGTCTATATTTTATTCTCTTATAATATTCCAAGTTAAGGGGTTAATGAACAAAGTATACCAATTATCCATCTAAAAATTCCAAATATATTGTCATATGAGCATACGGATCTAGAAACACTAATTCTCAAGTGTTATAATTTTTCAACAAGTATTAAGCTTTGTAAGTATTATTTAACAGGTTCTCAAATATTTGAGGTTGTAAAGTAGGTACCCTAATTATGTATCCAAAAATTCCATTAAAATTCATATATGATCAAAATAGTCTAAAACTACCTCTGCCAAATTTCCATGACTTTTCAATGGGCAGTGGGAACATAATAGTCAAATTATTAATTAGGGCAATTCCATTGGTTACAAATGAAGTGCTAAACATATTGATCCAAAATTCATAACAAAATTTCCAGAGATGATTAACACTATGAAAATACTTTACCAAAATTTCATCAAGAATCAAGGTAATATGATCCACTAATTAATTCCAAGGGTGTAAAGACCTAAATATTTATTTAGTGGTTAAAGCGGGGTGTATGTGTCCAACTACTGCCCAATCCCTTCCTAGGGCATTTCAACCTCCTAGGATTACATGGACTAAACCCCAAGTCCATTCATGAACATATCACCTTATGTCCTTCACAAGCCCCCAAAGTTCAGCCTTAGGGTTTGAACTTGAGTCCTAGGGAAAAACTACGCAAATCCACCCCATAATCCATGTGGGGGTGCTTACTGTCATAACAAGCCATTGGCCCAAATTTAAGCCTCTGTTGAGGTGATTTGGCCACTTAAACCCACAAGGGGCATTTTGACCTACTTACCCCCTTTTAGCCAAATCTATGGTTTACTAAATCTCCAACCAAATCCTCACCAAATGGGATGCAATTTTATACAGAGTCCAATAATGACCACAAGAACCTCTCACCAAAATTTGGGAGAATTTGGAGGTCATTAGACCCAATAAATAATTCCTACATGGATTATTAATTTTTTACGAAAACTTTAGGACAATATTTTCCAAAAATTCCCAATTTTGGATATGATCAAGGTATAGGTAATAATTATCCCCGCACAAAAGTTCAGGTCATTTGGATGGATGGATTGTTGGGGGCACTCACAATAGTCTCTGGTCTAGCCTAGGTATAGTGCTCACCAAAATGCGTGCTGTAGTCACATCACTTACTTAAATTGGTTGAAACCAATTTTAAATTAAATTAGACTCATAGAGCAACAATGTTTATGTTTACAACATTTTCTGCGACGACCCCTAAGTATTTTTAATATTTATTATAAAACTGACCAGTAAACAGGACAAAATTTGAAATAATAGGATTTAATAAAATCAGATCCATCACGGATCTTAAAGCAAAATCGTGGGGCTCCTGGTCATCTTCTTCCTCCAGCCAAGGGCTGTGATCAGCCCGACCTGGTGCTTTTTCCAAGCCCATTTCCCGGCCACCCGACCACCTCCCTAGCCGGCCACCACCACCACCACCTACGTTAAGGTGGGGACTATCGTCGGGCGGCGGCACGGCCGCCGGAGGGGTGGTTTCCGGCGAACCCGACCCATTTTTTTTGGAAAACCAGGAAATTCAGAAATCTTCTCACTCCAATCGATTTCAATTGAGCCCGATTCTTAGCCCTATGGATTCCTATGATCTAACCATAGAAGAAAAGGAAGGGGAGGACCTTGCTGGGTGGCTGTAGCCTTCCGATCGTCGGATTGTCATGGTGGTGGTGCTGGTGGTGGTCATATTTCTGCAACAACACTATGAAACTCCTTTGATCCTTCAGGTAAAGGGTGGGAATGACTCCTTGGAGTCCAGTGAAGGTTTTAAGAAGAAGAATATGAGGAGTTAGGTGGCTGTAGAGAGCTTTGCCATTATTGGCCTTAGTCAACAATGGCGGCCATGGTAGGTAGGGGGAAAAATCTAGCTCCAGCCAGTCAAGGAGTAGCTGGTTGGATTGGGGATGCATTCCTGGTCTTAAAGCAATGAATGAGAGGTTGGGGAAGGGGAAGGAATGAGCCCAAAGTCTCCTCCATTACTTCTCTTTCACTTTCTCTCTCTTCCCTTAGGTGGGTTTTTCTCTCTCCTTCATACCAAGCTGAATTTTGGCTCCTACCTAACCCAATGGCAGCCCACATGTTTATTTCATCCACCAAAACATGGTTAGCCCAAGTGAATTGGGCTTGAGCTTGAGTTAGCTCATTTGGTCTAACTTGACCTAAACTTCGACCATGGCTGACCTTGGTCAATTTGGTCTTTGAGGTTGTCCCTAATGGGTCCTTGGTGACCCATTGGCCTCTACTAAGGTCTATGTGGGGTTTTCTTGGCCCTTTGGAGGTCACTTGACCCTTAAGCAGGGTACCTTGACTACTTTTGTGCTAGAGTTGACTTTGGGCAACTTAGCCTTTTTGATTGGTCCCAATGGGTCCTTGGTGACCCATTGGCCTCTCACTAGGGTTATGAAGGTAAGTGTGGGCTACACTTGGCTAAGGGAACTTCAATTGGCCCTTGTGCAGGTCAGTTTGACCCAATGTAGGTTAGGTTGACCCATTTAGGGTTAGAGTTCACTTTGGTCAACATAACCCATTGGGCTGCCCTTCTTGGGTCCTTAGAGACCTATTGACCTCACTTTAGGTCTAGGAAGTCCCTGGTAGGGTTAGTTGGGCTTTACTAGGGCACCTACCCTTAGTTAGGGCACATTGCCTAATTTAGGCCTAAAGTGGTTCTAGGTCAACTTGGCCACCTTGAGTTGACTTCAATGGACCCTTAGGGCTCTAATGGACCCTATAATGGGTTGATGAGACCATGGTGGGGTCTCAGAGTCTGGGTGAAGCACCATGATTTTCTTAAACAAGAGTTCAGAAATTTACTATTTGCAGACCATAGTGGTCTCACCTACATTCATAGGTTCACTTGGCCCCCTTGGGCTTCCTAGGGTTTTGTCATGACCTAGTCATGACCAAAACCACTCTTAGGGGTCTAGTTGGAAATGGGATGTTACAAATCCCAATAAACAAAACAAAGATTTCGTCCCCGAAATCAAGGTTAAGCCTACGGGAATTTCTACCGAAGAAAAGAAACTTGTAACATCCCATCACGACGCCATGTTTGATAAAAAAAGGGACACCTAAATCGATGACCAATTCGCCCAATTGGCAAACCAAGATCCCAATAAACAAAAGATTAGCCTCTACTCTTCTGGGAGCAGCCTTACTAGTTTAAAGTAGGAAAATAAATTAAACATCTTGAGGGGTTGTGAGGTATACCTGACTGAACACCTCTGGGTACTTTTGTCGCAACAGGTCCTGCGGTTCCCAGGTATGCTCCTCCTGGCCGTGGTTCCTCCACAGAACTTTGACTAACAGAACCTTCTTGCGACGCAAGATCCGTACTCCTCTGTCGTCGATCCGTACCGGCTCTAAGCGAACTGACCGGTCTGAAGCTACAGGTCCATCTGTGGTCAAAATGTGCTGCTCCGGGCGTAGTAGAGCCCTCCTGAGCGAAGAAATATGGAACACATCATGCAAGGCTTCCAACTCTGGTTGCAACACCAGCCTGTAAGCTAGGGGTCCAATCCGCTGCAGGATCCTGTAAGGGCCCATATACCTAGGGCTGAGCTTCTTCTTCCGACCACGCACCCGTGAAACTCCATGCATAGGACGGATCTTCAGAAACACTCGGTCCCCCACCTAAAACTCCACCTGACGATGCCGAGCGTCATAGTACTTAGCCTGTCTGCTCTGCTCCTCTAGCATCCTGTCTCTGATCAGCCTCACCTGAGCCTCAGTGTCTTCAACAAAATCCGATCCCAACACCATCGGATCCTCGTCCTGAATCCAAGAAAGCGGGGTCCTGCATTTCCATCCATACAAGGCTTCGTAAGGCGCCATCCATATGCTGGACTGGTAGCTGTTGTTATAGGAGAACTCGACAAGAGTAAGAGCTTCTCCCATGTTTCCCCGCGGTCCAAAATGCACAGCCTCAAAAGATCCTCCAGCGTCCGATTGGTGCGTTCCGTCTGCCCATTCGTCTGGGGATGGAATGCGGTTCTGAAGGTCAATCGCATGCCTAAGTAAGCCTGCACGGATCTCCACTCCCTGGAAGTGAACCGGCTATCCCGATCCGGCACGATTGTCTTGGGCACCCCGTGATATCGAACGAACTGCTCCACAAATCTCCGCACTAATACTCCCACAGAGTCATCCTTCCGGATCGGAATGAATCTGGCCACTTTCGTCAACCGATCGACGATGACCCAAATCGAGTCGTTTCAGGTCCGTGATCGGGGAAGTCCATGAATAAAGTCCATCACGGTGTCTTCAAAATTCCACTCCAGTACCGGGAGTGGTTGCAACAAACCCGCTTGGTTTTTGCACTCCGCCTTCACTAGCTGGCACGCTTCGCAGTGGGTCACAAACTGAGTGATATCCTTCTTCATGCCTGTCCAGTACATAGTCTTCTTCAAATCTGCAGTCATTTTCGTGATCCCCGGGTGCATCGAGTATCTGCAGTTGTGGGCCTCTGCCATGATATCTTCCTGGACCTGGCCTACTTCCGGTATATAAGTCCGACCTCTAAAGCATACCACACCGTCCCTCATTATGTAATCCACTGCTGCACCGTTCGCCAAGGCCCAGAATATCGGCTCCAATTTGGCATCTCGCCTCTACCCATCTCTAACTCGGTCCCGGATATCGTCTGTAGCACTCATCGCAGCTAAATACTCCATGTAAAGCTCGGGGTCCTCGGACGACACCAGTGTGATGTGCATATCCTCCAATCTCCTCACCCGCTCCATAGACATAACCTGGGGCCCGGCTTCAGAAGTGGCAGCTCTCCGACTCAACACGTCGGCCACCATGTTTGCCTTCCCTGGATGGTAGTGCATCTCATACTGGTAATCCGCTAAGAACTCCACCCAGCGCCTCTGCCTGATGTTCAGTTCCTTCTGCATGTCCATGTATTTGAGGTTCTTGTGGTCGGAGTAGATGTCGCAGTGGACTCCATAAAGATAGTGGCGCCAGACCTTCAAAGCAAAAAAGACCGCCTCCATCTCAAGGTCGTGCACCGGGTAGTTCTGTTCGTGCTTCTTCAACTGGTGAGACGCATATGCAATCACATGACCCTTCTACATCAGTACATCTCCCATACCCTGGTAGAAAGCATCGGTGTAGACCTGAAATCCTTCTCTCCCCGAGGGGAGAGCAAGTGTGGGAGCTGAGGTGAGTCGATCCTTCAGCTCCTGGAAGGCTGCCTGACACTGCGGGGTCGACACGAAAGGTACCTCCTTCTTTGTCAAAGATGTAAGTGGGAGGGTGATTCGAGAGAATACCTCCACGAACTTTCGGTAATAACCAGCAAGTCCTAGGAAACTTCGTATGTCGGTGGCTGCCTTCAACTGCGGCAAATCCCGAACTGCCTGAATCTTCGCCGGATCCACTGCCAACCCGGCTCCACTGATAATATGGCCTAAAAAGCCCACCTCCTTCAGCCAGAACTGACATTTGCTAAACTTTGCATATAAATGATTCTCCCGCAGTCTCTGTAGGGTCAGTGCCAGATGGCGAGCGTGCTCCTCCTCCGTTCTCGAGTAGATGAGGATGTCATCGATAAACACAATGACAAACACATCTAGATACTCCTTGAAAACATGGTTCATGAGGGTCATGAACGATGATGGTGCATTCATGAGCCCGAAGGGGATCACCGTAATCTCAAATAATCCATATCTGCTACTAAAAGCAGTCTTCTGAATATCCTCCTCTCGAATCCGAAGCTGGTAGTAGCCCGACCTCAAATCTAATTTCGAAAAGAACTGCGCCCCCTGCAGCTGGTCGAACAACTCGTCTATCCTTGGCAGTGGATAGGTATTCCGGACCGTCAGCCGATTTAGTGCTCGGTAGACGATGCATAATCTGAGTGTCCCGTCTTTCTTTTTGACGAACAATACCGGAGCTCCCCATGGTGAAGAGCTTGGTCGGACAAATCCGGCTTCCACTAACTCCTGAAGCTGGCTCCGAAACTCTGTCAACTCCCTTGGGGACATCCGGTAAGGTGCCTTGGATGCCGGCTTGGCCCCCGGCACAAGATGTATCTGAAAGTCCTGCTCCCTGCGCGGGGGTAATCCGGGTAATTTTTCTAGAAAGACGTCAGCAAAATCCCGCACCACCATGATATTCGAAATAGAATTCATGGCCTCTGCCATTTCAAACAGCACCTCGTAGACCTCCTCCCCCTGTAAATAGGCCTTAACAGCCCGTACTGAAGATAAGGGTATACGTGAGGCAGGCCTTATACCTTCGATGATGATGATGATAGAGTCCCCGTGCCTCACGGCGATCCTCTTTGCTTGACAATCAATCTGGGCATGGTTCCATTATAACCAAGTCATGGCCAGGATCAGCTCGAAGACTGGCATCCTTAGGACCGTTGCCGATACTTCGAACGGCTTTCCTCCAATCTCCGCCTTGATGCTGCAGTGGGCAGAGGTGAGTATCTCCGATCCGTCGGGTAGAAGCACCCTCCTCATCCGGCCTGTGAACCGTTCCACTCCTTCCAGCCCTTCCATAAAGGCCTCCAACACAAACGAGTGCGAGGCACCCATGTCGAACAGAGTATAGGTGGGCTTGCCGCTAATTAAGGCTTTATCTGGGACGGTTAATTGTCTTAGTATTTTATAACGAGTTTTCTTTCCTATTTATTCTACTTAGTGCAGTTCTACTTATTGGGCAACTGAGAAAGCGAATTCAATTTAAACAATTTAAACAACTTGGCTTACCTGTGATGACCTGCCCTGGGTTCCGAGTCTGTGCCAGGTCCAAAGCATATACCTGCTCCCTTTCCTGTCTTCGATCCCCTCCCTGGTAACCACGTCCTCGGCCGCGTTCTCGGCCTCCGAAATGCTGAGCAGGTGGGCCACCATGTGGTGCTGGAGGTGGTGCCCCCCTCATGAGGCAGTTTCTCTGGAGATGCCCAACCTGATGAAAATGGAAGCAATCTGGTGGGGGATACGCCATACCCCCGGGTCTCGGCATCTCCTGTATTCGAAGAGGTTGAGGGGCCAATATCACCTGCTCCCTCGGCTCCTGCCTCACTTCCTGATGAGGCTGGTCCTCTGTCCTTCTCCCATCTGATATAGCACCTCGACGTTGATCATTTCTGGCCCTCTGGCCCTGATCCTCCGCTTGCCACTTCTGACCCCGAGTCGTGTGCCAATCAGCCTCAATCCTCTTTGCCATCTCCAAAATCCGGGAGATAGGCCCATCAGATACAAAAACCAAGGCCTCCCTCAACTCCTCTTTCAGACCCTTATAGAACCTCTTGATGTATCCTGCTTCGTCCAACTGGTAAGAACCTGCATATCGAGCCAAATGGTTGCACTCTCGATGGTACTCCACCACCGTCCTGGTGCACTGCTTCAGCTGTAAGAACCGCTCCTCCAACTCATCCCTGGCCGGCTGCGAGACAAAATTCTCCAGCAGCGTGGCCATGAACTCTTCCCAGGTAATTTCCGCAACCTCCCTATCGACAAATGTCGTGTCCAGCAGCGCCTTCCACCACCTCTTGGCATGGGACTCCAGGCAATATACCACCAAAGCCACCCTCTCCTCCCAGGAGCACCGTATCCTGGTCAGCATTTCATACATAACATACAGCCACTCTTTCGTCCGAACTGCCGACTCTATCCCCAAGTAGGACGGGGGAGAAAGTCCTTGGAAGGTGCTCAACCAGTTGGCCCCCGGGTTTGGCTGCGGAGCCGGAGTCTGTTGAGTCAGGAAGGCCTCAAGTATAGATGTAATAGTTTTCCCCATGTCTGACTGAAGGAAAGGAGTGCGGACCGGGGGTGGTGGTGCAATGTCCGGAGTCTGCTGGGCTCCTCCTTGCGGTGTAGGCTGTGCTGGGGGCTGCGTAACAAAAGGCAATTGTAAGTAATCGACTCAACCTAATTAAAGTGGACAATGTACATGTGATCCCTCATATGGTCACACCACTGCTTTCGCTGCTTAGTTTGTCCCCAAACTAAACTCGCATGGCGGTGACCCTGGGTTGTGGACTGCTACTTTTCGATCGAGGTCTCCTATGATACCACTTGTAAGACCCCCCCCCCCCCTTTTTTTTCTTTTTAAAACACCGGGGTCTTAGGCCCAGAACCGTCGCTTTGCGGTGACACCTTCGCACCCGGGAAGGTCATCACTACAAAATGCTGATACTGCCGGCTAATTCGATCACAGAAAAGTAGCAAAACATTAAAGCAAGTCCACAACAATCACTTGTATAGTAAATAAACTCCACAAAGGGAGTGTCCACAGATATATAAAATAATAAAATCATGGGCTTATGCCCGGTACATCATGTCCTCACTACAAATCACTCATGCGGAAGCAAAAACAGAACATCTACTCAAGGTTGAGACTCACGGTCCCAGCTGTATGAACTCCGGAGCTAGACTGCCCCATCTCCAAGCGCAACACTCTCTGGGGATGCTCCCCCGTGCTGGGCTTCATGATTCCCTAAAATGATGCGTTTTAAAAACCGTTAGTCTAAAAGACTAAGCCCTATCATCCCCCACACCTTCCCTCATGGCTCCTAGGCACCGAGCGGAGAGGAAGAAAGGGGAGGACTTGAAGGTGGAGAATAATCAAAAACAGATGACAGCAGACCTATACTAGCAATTCTATAATAGATATTGACAATAAGATGAAATATGAAAAGTAACCTTCACTTATGTGGAAACACATAAGCCAAGGGGTCTTCTACAAGGCTCCCATCGTATAAAAAGTACCATACCAATTTATACGTTGGGGTGTCGGTTATCAAACTGCAATATATATATATATATATATATATATATATATATATATATATATATATATATATATCAAAACTGACCTTAATTTATAAACTTGCCCACACAAGCTTATAGACCAAGGGGTCGTTTTGCAAGTCCTAATGTATAAGCGTCTCATTCCACTTATACTTTAGGTGTCAGGGATTAAATGAATCCGTTATGCTATGACATGCAAGTGGGTATGATGGAACATGCAAGTGCAACACACACACCCGACTCTGTGCACACAGACCTTTAGTTCCCCCTTTCTGGAGCCGTAACCTCCCAGGATACCTCCATAGTGTCAGACGAAAGCAGTGGGTTGGGCCTCGCCCACCTCTAAACTAGTAAAGCACTACCGGTCAGACCTATCGTACGCCTTAATGCTTGGTGCACGAAGCGGACTCCTGCGTACTCTTGCCGACTGGCGCACCGGACTTCTGTTGGCTAAGTGCTAACCACACTTGCCGAGTCAGCGTATTGGCGTCGGTGCATCGACCCTCCAATACCGAAGACCCACCACCTTAATTTTCTTTCCTTTTATGCACATGGAAATTTATCGTATTCAAAACCAAGCCGAAGCTCCCCGGACCATAATGTCCGTCTCAAACAATCGAGCCGAAACTCGCCGGGCCATCCTGCCCCTCACAAATATCAACTGAGTCAAACCAACTCCCCGAGACACCGGGGTGTGTGAAAGTGAACCCCTAATTATTCTAGTTGCTCTTTAAGATTTATCACTCCTACTGTTTACGTTAGCCCAGGACTGCCCAAGGTATACCCCGTGAAGGGCTCTCGAAGGCACTAGGAACTACGATGGGATTACGCCCAAAGATCCCTTTCGAAAGGCACTTACTATTATTTGTTGCTACCCGATTTCCCGACATTTAGTTAATTTCACTGAGTCTATCCCTAGTGCATTTAAACACTTCCTCCTTACGGGAAGGACGATCTTTCGCCGATCCCGAGCACCACCTAACACTAGTCAACCTCTCACTCTACAAATCTTGTCTTCCATTTTATCTATCCAAACCAGCAGACCACTAATCCCAAGGCATGAATCAAATTATACTCCAACATAATTTCTACAATTTTTTACTATATGCAGACCACTTAAACTATATGACCCGTAAAATGGGAGGTACAACAAATAATCATCCAGTACTCCTATAATAATTATTGGAGGGCCATTATGAGCTTTGTGGACTAAATCCAGAATTTCACAATTTTCTTATTTATCTGATAATTTATTTAATTAATTTAGTAGCCAAAAATCCCAAGTTTGAACATGATGTACCAATTTCAGATAAGATAATATTCCACCAAATTTTTTTTATATAAAAAATGAATATATAACACAAAATCCCAAGCCTCAAAATTTTCCAGTAATGTTTAACCTCTTAATTTTAATTTCAAATATATCTCATAATAATTCATTTTAAGAGAATTTACAGCATTAATAGTTCCATAAATTCAGAAAAAATTCATGGATGATTGTAAGGGCATATAAGTACTCTAGATCAAGTTTCACAATTTATCATTTAATAATAAAGTCTATATTTGATTTTCTCATAATTTTCCAAGTTAAGGGGTTAATGAACAAAGTATAGCAATTATCCATCTAAAAATTCCAAATAAATTGTCATATGAGCATACGGATCTAGGAACACTAATTCTCAAGTGGTGTAATTTTTCAACAAGTATTAAGCTTTGTAATAATTATTAAACAGGTTCCCAAATATTTGAGGTTGTGAAGTAGGTACCCTAATTATGTATCCAAAAATTCCATTAAAATTTGTATATGATCAAAATAGTCTAAAACTACCTCTGCCAAATTTCCATGACTTTTCAATGGGCAGTGGGAACATAATAGTCAAATTATTAATTAGGGAAATCCCATGGGTTCCAAATGAAGTGCTAAACATATTGATCCAAAATTCATAACAACATTTCCAGAGATGATTAACACTGAAAATACTTTTACCAAAATTTCATCAAGAATCAAGGTAATATGATCCACTAATTAATTCCTAGGGTGTAAAGACCTAAATATTTATTTAGTGGTTTAAGTGGGGTGTATGTGTCCAACTACTTCCCAATCCCTTCCTAGGGCATTTCAATCTCCTAGGATTACATGGACTAAAACCCAAGTCCATTCATGAACATATCACCTTATGTCCTTGACAAGCCCCCAAAGTTCAACCTTAGGGTTTGAACTTGAGTCCTAGGGAAAAACTACACCAATCCACCCCATAATCCATGTGGGGGTGCTTACTGTCATAACAAGCCAGTGGCCCAAATTTTAGCCTCTGTTGAGGTGATTTGGCCACTTAAACCCACAAGGGGCATTTTGACCTACTTACCCCCTTTTAGCCAAATCTACGGTTTACTAAATCTCCAACCAAATCATCACCAAATGGGATGAAATTTTATAAAGATTCCAATAATGACCACAAGAACCTCTCACCAAAAGTTGGGAGAATTTGGAGGTTATTAGACCCAATAAATAATTCCTAAATGGATTATTAAATTTCTAGGAAAACTTTAGGACAATTTTTTCCAAAAATTCCCAATTTTGGATATGATGAGGGTATAGGTAATAATGATCCCCACCCAAAATTTCAGGTCATTTGGATGGATGTATTGTTGGGGGCACTCAAAATAGTCTTTGGTCTAGCTTAGGTATAGTGCTCACCAAAATGCGTGCTGTAGTCAAACCACTTACTTAAATTGGTTGAAACCAATTTTAAATTAAAGTAGACGCATAGATCTACAATGTTTATGTTTACGACTATTTCTGAACCGGCCCCTAAGTAGTTTTAATATTTATTATAAAACTGACCAGTAAACAGGACAGAAATTTTAAATAATAGGATTTAATAAAATCAGATCCAGCACGGATCTTAAAGCAAAATCATGGGGCTCCGGGTCATCTTCTTCCTCCAGCCAAGGGCTGGGATCAGCCCGACCTGGAGCTTATTCCAAGCCCATTTCCCGGCCACCCGACCACCTCCCTGGCCGGCCACCACCACCACCACCTTCGTTGAGGTGGGGGCTATCGCCGGGCGGCGGCACGGCCGCCGGAGGGGTTGTTTCCGGCGAACCCGACCCATTTTTTTTTTGGAAAACCAGGAAATTCAGAAATCTTCTCACTCCAATCGATTTAAATTGAGCCCTATTCTTGGCCCTATAGATTCCTATGATCTAACCATAGAAGAAGAGGAAGGGGAGGACCATGCTGGGTAGCTGTAGCCTTGCCGATCGTCGGATTGTCATGGTGGTGGTGGTGGTGGTCGTATTTCTGCAACATCACTATGAAACTCCTTGGCTCCTTCAGGTAAAGGGTGGGAATGACTCCTTGGAGTCCAGTGAAGGTTTTAAGAAAAGAATGTGAGGAGTTAGGTGGCTGTAGAGAGTTTTGCCATTATTGTCCTTAGTCAACAATGGCGGCCATGGTAGGTAGGGGGAAAAAGCTAGCTATAGCCAGTCGAGGAGTATCTGGTTGGATTGGGGATGCATTCCTGGTCTTAAAGCAATGAATGAGAGGTTGGGGAAGGGGGAGGAATGAGCCCAAAGTCTCCTCCATTACTTCTCTTTCACTTTCTCTCTCTTCCCTTAGGTGGGTTTTTCTCTCTCCTTCATACCAAGCTGAATTTTGGCTCCTACCTAACCCAATGGCAGCCCACATGTTTATTTCATCCACCAAAACATGGTTAGCCCAAGTGAATTGGGCTTGTGCTTGAGTTAGCCCATTTGGGCTAACTTGACCTAAACTTTGACCATGGTTGACCTTGGTCAATTTGGTCTTTAAGGTTGGCCCTAAATGGATCCTTGGTGACCCATTGGCCTCTACTAAGGTCTAGGTGGGGTTGTCTTGGCCCTTTGGAGGTCACTTGACCCTTAAGCAGGGTACCTTGACTACTTTAGGGCTAGAATTGACTATGGGCAACTTAGCCTTTTTGATTGGTCCCAATGGGTCCTTGGTGACCCATTGGCCTCTCACTAGGGTTTTGAAGGTAAGTGTGGGCTCCACTTGTCTAAGGGAACTTCAATTGGCCCTTGTGCAGGTCAGTTTGACCCAATGTAGGTTAGGTTTACCCATTTAGGGTTAGAGTTGACTTTGGTCAACTTAACCCTTTGGGTTGCCCTTCTTGGGTCCTTAGAGACCCATTGACCTCACGTTAGGTCTAGGAAGTCCCTGGTAGGGTTAGTTGGGCTTTACTATGACACCTACCCTTAGTTAGGGCATATTGCCTAATTTAGGCCTAATGTTGTTCTAGGTCAACTTGGGCACCTTGAGTTGACTTCAATGGACTCTTAGGGCTCTAATGGACCCTACAATGGGTTGATGAGACCATGGTGGGGTCTTGGAGTCTGGGTGAAGCCCCATGATCATCATAAACAAAAGTTCAGAAATTTACTATTTGCAGACCATAGTGGTCTCACCTACATTCATAGGTTCACTTGGCCCCCTTGGGCTTCCTAGGGTTTTGTCATGACCTAGTCATGACCAAAACCACTCTTAGGTGTCTAGTTGGAAATGGGATGTTACATCCCAAAGCTCAAAGAGCTTTTAGATGGCGGGATAAAAAGAAACAGATCAGTGAGAGGAAATTTAGTTTTGGGAAAATTGTAGAACTTCATCTTCTTTCACTTGATTGAATTGCAGATCTTGAAGGAGGACTTCATTCTTCTATTCTAAAAGTTTAAGCAAGAAGGCTTTTGATCTACTCATCTTCCACAACAAAGTTTAGAGAGGATTCTATCAGAGTTAGAAGTTCCAGCACAAGCAAGCCATAGCTGCAGAGTCTTAACAGCCCAAAAAGAACTAATCCTGAAGATATTTTCCTGGAGCTGTGAAGAAAGGAGGACAAAATAAATCTTTGTTCTGAAGGAGAAAGACACAGAGACTCTAGCTCTGGTTTCAAACATCATCAACCCACAACTATTCTTCTGTAATAACATTTTGATCTAAGTGTAAGCAAAAACTTATAAAGGCTGAGTGTAGGATCTTTAAGTAGATCTAAGTTGTAGGATTCTGTTGTGAATCTGAGTGGTAAGGCTTTTGGAGTGAGGTAGGATCTGGTCCATATCTGAGGTAGGATAGTCATTCTCTCTGAGTTGTCAGACTTTGAGTTAAAGTTTGAGGTTGGGCATGTGGGCCTGAGTGGTAGAAGATTATATCTATGAGTGGTCGGGCTTGGTTTCTGAGTGTAGGACTTGGAGGAGTCTGCGAGATCTCGAGGAGTCTGAGTTGTAAGCTCTTTTTAGTCGAGTTGGAGAAGTTGTCTTGCCTAACATGTTAGAATGGTGGGAGGGATAGTGGATGTACTGATAATTTTGGGAACCACGATAAATTTCTTGTGTGCTGTTTGTGATTGTCTTGAAAGCTAAGTTTGAATAAATCACAACACACCTAAAATAGAAAAAGTACCAAAAAGACTTAAAATCCCATTCACCCCCTCCTCCTCTAGGTGTTTAGCTACTTTTGAAAATAAAGCCTTTCAAGTGGCGTCAATGTTAGGTTACTCAAAAAGGACTTAACAGTCTGAGTTGATCTCCAAGAGTAGCATTAGTATATCCTTATGGGTTCAGGAGAGAACCATAAGGAGTTGGGTTCTATGAAGCTCCCTATCTGTATGAAAGAGAGCTTTGGGATCTAGAAGGAGAGAGTTAGATTGTTCATGGAGGCATCTGACACCAGGATTTTCATTACAGTTCAAGAGGGACCTTTCATCCCAATGAAGGTCTCAGTTCTAGATACAACTATCCAGACACCTAAGAAATACTCTGAGATGGCCAAGGATGAGTTCATATTACAACTATGTACAAGAGGGCACAAAACATTATAGTGAGTGTCACTGATGACTCAACATTTCAAAACCTTGTCCACTGCGGGACGTCCAAGGAAATGTGGGACACCTCAGTGGCCTATATCGAAGGCATTGAAGAAGTTAGGGATGACAGGAATTCCCTGCTTAATCAATTGTATGAATCCTTCAGGCAGACCAAGAAAGACAGTATATCAGAATGCTATGAAAATTTCTTCAGAATAGTGAATGAGCTGAAGGACCTATGGGAGGGTTTTCTGCAATTATGAGTTGAATGACAAGTTCCTTTGATCACTAACTAGAGACTGGGATACCAAGATCTGTGCCATCAGGGAGGTGGCAAAGCTAGCTAAAACTCCCCCTCATACACTGTTTGGAAAGCTACTCTACTATGAGATGCAACTATCTGCTAGAAAGGAGGAGGGGACCATCAGCAGATTACTAGCCAAGGAGAAGATAGTGGCCTTCAAGGATGAGGGATCCAAGAAGATCAAAGAGAAGATTGCCTCTCCTCCAAGGAGGGTTGCTGACTCAGACATCACTGAACTAAGCACCTCAGACAGTATTATGTCTGATGTAGAGTTTGTTGCCTTCTCTAGTCAATTTCAGAAGATGATGAAGAGGAAAAGTGGATGAATAGACCATCCTTCTCCTCTCATAACAAGAAGGATCACCACCTTCCTGACAAGAAGTTCTCCAAAGGAGACAGGTACAATTCTAATCCTAGTAAACAGTTTTCTTCTAAAGTTGTTTCCTATTACTGCAACAAGTCAAGACATGTCATAGATGATTGTCCTGACAAGAGAAAGGACACTGGAGATAAAATGCACCACCAACACAAGGGCAAGATGAAAAAGAACTTCATTGGCATGAAAGAAAAGATTTGGAGTCAGAGTGACTCATCTTCGTCAGATTCTGAAGAAGAAGAAGCCTAAATATAACGGTTTGTTGTTGTTACTGATGTAGAAGAAGACTATCTTCTGTTAGGATAGGAATCAGGGCCCTCTATCACATTCAGATAATGATGCTGAGGTGGATGAAGATGACAGTGGTTGTTATGGGCTAATGGACATGTCAGATGAAGAATCCAGCCAGGATCAGCCTAGTCCAGATAAGGTATACTCACTGTCCAGCTCCACTTTTGGCTCAGATTATGAGACTAGTCCTAATTCTGATTCATCCTCATACTGTGATGAAGATGGGTTAGACTCCGAGGAAGATGTCAATCAACTGATTGACAAGTATGGTGACATTCTGGATGCTTTGAAAAGGAGCAAGAGGTTGGCCAAGAAACAGGCCAAGGAAATTCTCAACCTTCATCTAACTGCTTCCTTACAGTCTGAATCAGCACCTCTGCTTGATCAAATGAGGAGGGAGGACAGCCAGCTGAAGAATATCATTGTTATCCATATTGGAACCATAAGTTATAAGAACAAGATCATTCAAGATCTTGAAGTGAAGCTCCAAAGGGAGAAAAGGATTGTGGCTAAATATTCAAAGCCAAATATATTATTGCCCCTAATAGACTCCTTCACCTCCCATAAGGATAGGAGGGTTCACTGGGATTCAAGGGGAACCCTAGAGTTGGCCATTACAAAGAGAAAGGCAAAGCTCCAATTTAGCCTCCAATCTCTTTTGAGAAAGTAGTGTTACCATCAAACAGGTATGACTAAGAAAGTATATATGGTCACTATTTGAATGGAAGATCCACAAGTGTGAATAAGAATGTTCACAGCTATGGTGGAAGGTATGACAAAGGGATTAGTGCTTTTAAGGCCCCACATGAGGAAATTCAGATGGCCCATCATGGACCATTTGTCTTTGGTACCCCATCTCCCTCACTCAAAAATAAGGTAGTGGCCTGTGATCTAGCTCTTCCAGCAAACTCTCAGACCATTGGTAAGTCAGCCAGAAAGCCTGACTTGGCTATCTTTGATGTCATCAATAGCTTGTCTAATGCAAAGAAAATTGTTGTTAGTGGTATTTAAAGTAAGCCAAGAAAATCTACTAACAGACTTACATTTAGTCAGATCCTTACTGAGAGAAACTTGAAGAGTGTTGCTGCTCTCCCTTCTAAACAGATTGTTGTTGGCATGAACATAAGTGTAGTTCAAAAGAGGAGATACAATATACATGAGTGTTGGTGTCATGGTAAAGTGGGTTACTTTGCCATAGATTGCTGACACAATCCAAATGTGCCTAGGAAAAGAGTTAATCTTCATGTCAAGAATGAGCGCTGTTGGAAGACATGTTCAATTTCAGACTAACAATCACCAATGACCCAAACCCTCTTGTGGTCCTAAGATTACCGAAATTATTTTAGCAGGTTAGTCCAAGTACCCATGCACCTATGTGGTACTTGGACAGTGGATGTTCCAAGCACAAGACTGGAATAAGATGTCACCTGAAGGACTACACTCCTATGAAGAATGGGCCTAAAGTTTTCTTTGGATGTTCAAATAGAGGACTCACAAAGGGATATGGTATGATTACTAAAGGCATAGTATCAATCTCAAAAGTATCTTATGTGCAACGATTGCAACACAACCTGATAAGCATAAGCCAACTATGTTATTTTGGCTATGTCATTGTATTCTATAAGGATAAGTGCTAAATTAAGAGGTCAATTGACAAAGAGGTCATCTTCACAGGCACTAGGAGTGGAAATGTTTATTGTTTAAACTTTTTATGCTTAAGTACAAACTTTAATGTATGTCTAGTTATAAATGAGAAAGTCACATATTGTGTTCAATGGTACAAGAGACTAGCTCACTTGAACTATAAGACTATAAACAAGCTTCTCAGCAAAGTGATAGTCAGGAATGGTCCGAAAATGAAATGCACCAAGGATTTGCTCTGTAATCCAGAAGGGCAAGCAGACCAAAGATTCTTTTAAAATCATTGTGGCCATGGGCTCTCTGAGGTGTTTATACCTCCTACATATGGACTTGTTTTGTCTTATGCCAGTTCATAGTGTAGGTAGGAAAGTTTACACACTTGTTACAGTTGATGACTTCTCTAGGTTTGCTTGGGTCTTCTTCTTGAAGAAAAAGTCTGAAACCCTTGACATCTTTAGGACCATTGTCAAGAAAATTCAGAATGAAATGAACAGTTCTATGGTCCAAATTAGAAGTGACCATGACACTGAATTTCAGTTTAATGGCATGACAAAATACTGTGAAGCACAAGGGAGTCACGAAGAATTTTCTTCACCAAGAACACCCAAGCAAAATGGGATAGCTGAGAGGAAAAATAGAATTCTTATTGAAGCAGGAAAGACATTATTATGTGACACATTTCTCCCTAAATATTTTTGGGATGAGGCAGTTAATACTGCTTGTAATGTCCTGAATAAGGCTTCTGTCAACAAATATCACAAGAAGACTCCCTATGCGATCTTGAAAGGCAGAAAACCCGAACATTGCATATTTTAGGATCTTTGCTAGCAAATGTTATGGTCTCAATAATGGGAAGTCATATCGACTAAGTTTGCTGCTAAGTCCGTTGAAGGAATATTTGTTGGGTATAACAACCAGAGCAAATCATATATGGTCTATAACTTCAAAAATCATGTTATGGAAGAGTTTGTAAATATAGTTTTTGATGAATCTTCTATGATTAATAGTGAGCTGCATAGCTCCTCATCTAGATCTGTAGGTATAGAACAGGTGATGGACAAACTAACCATCAAAGATTCTCCTCCTACTTCCCATGATGAAGATGAGGGAGTATGTATTTCAGAAGGAGGACAAAGCACACATGATGTTGATTAAGATCAGCAGGATCAAACCAATGCAGTTCATGATGCTGAAGTAAGGTTGCCTCAAGCAGTCAGACACTTAAGGGATCATCCTAGGTATCAGATTATTAGAAATGCTAGCCAAGGGGTTATAATAAGGAGCAAAATCTTGAACATAGCTACGTACATGATGCATGTGAAGCCTGGCTCTAGTTTATATAAGGAGCGTGGCGGGTCCTGATTTTGCGCGGTTAATTATAGGCAAATGCACCTATTGCAAGTAATACCAGATATTCGGGGGAATATCGAGATCGTAAATTTCTTGGGAACGGGTTGATTATCCCTGCTGATCCGGAAGAACTATTATTTTACCGAAAAATTTAAGTTGTCGGTTTTAACTAAGAAAAAGCTTGAAATAGATTAAGAACAAGGTCGATGAAGAAATAACACTTGGTATCGAATTACGTTAGGACTAAAATAGATTTAAATAATTAGAGATCCTAGGTTTCAATTCAATTAAATGGAAGACTTGGCCATGGAGGTTCCAAAAGAATGAGCTCACCTATCTCCAGAACTATCGCTCACCTGAACATTAAGACTATTCGACCGGGCTCTCATCCGACGAAGGATTCCTCTTAATGACCGCATTACACTAAGAACCCCACTATTGGGGGGGACCCAATCCAGAAGAATTACGCGCCTCCTCTCTCAAGGGTTAGTGCGAAACTTTCTTTACCCAAGGGTGACCAGTCCATACGCACGGCATCTCGGCTAGCTAGCGTATGGATAATGAAAATAAATCCCACACATCGATATGTGGTTATATGCGTCGTTTACCCGGGGTAAACCTTAAGTACTTAATTAAATAGAAAAATAAGACCTTAAATTATTTTAAAACATTTTATATCCTAATGATCTTCAAAACCGAGGGCTAAGAGAGATTAGCCACTCATCGGAATGGGGATGGCTTATGAGTTTGGTGAGACGTGAATTCTAAACTACGCACTGAAGGGTTACAAAAAAATAAGAAGAAATAAGATAATCTAATATTAGAAAGAGAAAAGCTACTGAAAATGTGAAACGCACGCACTCAACCAAACTCATAATAAGAAAATAAAAACTACGTTACAAGAAAGGAAGATTGCATAATTGAGAATGATAAGTCCTACTCAAACAAGTAGGCGGGAAATGACAAGTACTACTCAAACCAGTAGGCGGGAAATTAAAGCTAAAAATGACAAGTCCTACTCAAACGAGTAGGCGGGAAATGACAAGTTCTGCTCAAATGAGTAGGCGGTAAATGACAGATCCTACTCAAATGAGTAGGCGGGAAATGACAAGTCCTACTCAAATGAATAGGCGGGAAATTAAAGCTATAAATTGCAAGTCCTACTCAAACGAGTAGGCGGGAAATGACAAGTCCTAATCAAATGAGTAGGCGGGAAATTAAAGCTGTAAATTGCAATTCTTACTCAAACAAGTAGGCGGGAAATGACAGGTCCTACTCAAACGAGTAGGCGGGAAATGACAAATCCGACTCAAACGAGTAGGCGGGAAATTAAAGCTGTAAAATGCAAATCCTACTCAAACGAGTAGGCGTGAAATGAAAGCTGAAAAAGCTAACTCATACACTCACACACACAACTTGAAGGAAAGAAAGAAAAAAGCTAACTCATACACTTACACACACAAGAAAAATAGAGAAAAGCAAAGTGACTGAAAAATTAAATCGTTTGCATTTTTGTCCCTAGAACTTACGGGAAATGCATAAAAAGTAGAAATAAAAATTGTTCGAGCAAAAGAGTTTTCAAATAAATGTGAAAATTAAATGGGTTGAAAAATTGAAAAAACACATAATCCATTCTTATAACTTTGTAGAAAGGTTTAAAAAGTGGAAGAAAGTTAAAAAAAAGCAAAAGTTTTACATCCTAAAATAGGAAAATCTAAGTTAAAAAGATATGAAAACTACTTTCAAATCATTTTACAAACCCATAAGGATGAATATGAAAGCACAAAATTCCTAAATCTAAACCATTCTATGGAATATGATAAGAAAAAAGGCTATAATAACGACTAGTACATTTAAGAAAATCTAAAGTAAAGCTATGTGATTTTTTTTTCATTTGAAAGCATAAATTCGACAAATCTAACTCATACACGCACACACCCATACAAAAAATGAAGATACATAAGATTGCTGAAAGAGAAGGGCTCAGAGGCATTCTAGTACAACAAAAAGATGAAAAACTATCAAATTTTATTAAGAGAAAGTTTTATTACAAAAGCTAAAACAAACACAAAGAGGGGAAAAATATCCTTACGTAGCACTAAAAAAAGCCTCCTAGAAGCTGCCCTAACAGCAAAATGGCTCAAAATTTCGAACCCATGGCCCTTACAACAAATTTCTATTTATAGGCAAACAATTCAGATTACACGCCCTAGGTCACGGGCGTGTAAGGTGGCATGTAGCTACTGTTGCTGAAGTGATCCAGAAAATTTATTGCTGGTTTGACTTTGGGGCTGTACACGTGGAAGTCACAGGCATGACCCTATTGTCACGGGCGTGTAGTGGGGGCGTGTCGGGGAGGTTTATCTGGGGAAGGCATCCTGTCATTTAGTCACCGGCACTGTATTATATGGGACATGTGGATTTGTCACTGGCGTGTCGCTGACTTGGCACAGGAGTGTAAGTTGGTTTGACGATCGTCGAATGCTGAACGTCAAGCTGGAGGCATTTAGTGGCGATGACGTTGAGTGGTTGGCATTGAGTGGCTGGCTGGCATCGAGTGGTTGCCGTTGAGTGGATGGCTGGCATTGAGTGGTTATCATGAGTTGAACACGGGAGTGTCGGGCAGTTCTACGATCGTCGAATGCAGATCGCCGAGTTGGGTTCGACAAACGTCGATGGCCTGACACGGGGCGTGCTCAGAAATCGTCGAACACAGATCGTTGAGTTGAGATCGACGAACGTCGAGGGGGTGACACGGGCGTGTCACGTGATGAACACGGGCGTGTCGGCTAGTTCGACGAACGTCGAATGCCGATCGTTAAGCTGGCGGCAACATCTTTTGTAATCAAAGTCACACCGCCAGGTCACAGGCGTGACCGATAAGTACACGAGCGTGTACTTTGGAATTTTGACAATTTTCCTAAAAAATTTCAGCAAACAAATTAAAGTTAATTTATAAGATATATACAAAAAATGAATCATTTTATTAAAGAAAAATAACTAAAAATAACGAAAATGAACAAAAATGACTTAAATAACATACGTAAAAATACGTATATTTACAACTTATTAAATACCCTCATATTTAAGCTTTTGTTATTCCAGAGCAAAAGTTGAAGATATATTTATAAGGAATTAAAGGAAATCCTAAATTTAGCTACCGCTTGAATTAATTAAAAGAGAGATCAAAGTAAATATCAGGGCTATAGGAGTTAAGTCCTAATCATGAAATTGATTTAAATTGAGGAAAAGTTTTGGCCAAAAAGACTTCTTGAAGTTACCATATAGCAAGCAAAAATGTTAATCGTTAGCTAACAAAAATAGATGGGAATTATAGGAACTTTAGCATAAGAGTTTAAAGGAAATAATGCAATTTAAAAATTATGTTCTCAAAAAGATTTTATATTAAGTCTAGAATCATTGAATACAGCTACAGGGGTTTTGTTGTTTATGAAGAGGGCTTTGGAGGAGGTGAGGTATATTTTTTTTCTCAAACCTCGAATATAATTTTTTGAATGTGGATGTTTAGGAAAACGAAATCTTATTTTTCATAACATGCAATAGTAGTTTTTTTTGTACAAATTCATATAACCCAATGTATATGTATAGGAGTAATAAATTTTATTCTCTTACTCCGTAACATATAATCTTTTCAAATATTGGATGCATATGTTTACGGAACGAAATCTTATTCCCATTGACATAGGTTCTTTTAAAGATAAAATTTTGGGAAATGGGATTTTTTTTCAAAAATAAAACTAGATTTTAATAAAAAAATTTTAGAGCAACCTTTATAAATTGAACATTCCTGTGTTTCTAAAAACTTGAAGTAGAAATAATTGAAGTATGTAGTTATTTTTTCTAACATAATACACATTCCTCTAGTTTAGATAAATTAGAATTAATGTCTAAAACGAGTCCCTTATCTTAAGAACAAAGAATAAAAATTCTTTAAAATTAACCCCAAATATTTAAATATATCAATCTTTAATTAATAAACGAACAGTAAGCAAAAAATTAATGAAATTCGCTTATAAATAAACTCACAACAAAATTTTTGTAAAGCAAAAATGATTAAGGATGGAATATTCGATTTATTTGTTTTATAAAAATTATTTTGGTATTTTTAGAGTTTTCATTTTTTTGGTGTTTTAAATTTATTATCTTTTGTTTTGTTTTGTTTTACTCTTTTTTTGAGATTTTGAAAGTTTTGTTCAATGTTTTGGGGTTGTTTGACTTATTCCCATTTTTTGTGTTTTGTGTTTAATTTTGGTATTATATACATACAAAAAATGTGAAAAAGATATAATTAAATTTTTTTGAACTATTTTTCTTTTCTAATTTTTTTGTGTTTTATGATTTTGTAAGCAAATATTTACAAAATAAGGAAAGAGAGAAAAGTTATTTATAAAGAAGAGAAAAAAAGGAAAAAGGGAAAGAGAAAAGAATATTTACAAAAATATTTACAAAAAGATATATGCATAAAGTATTTACAAAAAATATTTACAAAATAAAACTAAATATTTTTTGGAATTTTTGTCTTATAATGTTTTTGGAATTTCTGTTTTATAATTTTTTTGGAATTTTGTTTTATAATTTTTTGAAATTTCTTTTTTTTTGTTTTGATGAGAAAAAGAAAATTTTTTTTGGAGTTTTCATTCTAAATTTTTTTGATTTAATTTTGTTTTTATATTTTTTTGTATATTTTTAATTTTTGGAGTGCAAAAAATAAAGCAAGAAAACACCATCATACTTAAGTCCAACATTGCCCCCAATATTGCAACGTAAGTATGCGGAACAAAAATAAAATGCAATATTTATAAAGAAAAAAGAGAGGGGGGATGGGGGTAGAAACTTCTCTGAAAGGAGGTTGGGGAGGCCCAGTTTAGGAACCCTGCATTATTAAGAAAAAAATTGCAAAGAAAAAGTAAAGAAATAGCGAAAAAGATAAATATGGGGTGCCTCCCAGGAGCGCTTTATTTATAGTCGTGTAGATTGACTATTTTGGTGGTTTATAGGTCGAGGAGGGTTATGGATTCGATATTACGTCCCACAGGATCGCCTGCTATATATAATTTTAAGCGATGACTGTTCACTTTAAACGAGCCTTTTTCCTGGAGGGAGACGAGTACTGTCCCATATGGCCAAACCTCTTCAACTTTGAAGGTGTCGGACCATTGTGATTTTAGTTTAGCGGGAAAAGGTCTAAGTGGTGAATTATATATATGGACAAGATCTCCCGGAGAAAAAAATTTCTTGGGTCTTGATTTTGTGTTCGTGGTAAAACTTAGAACGCTCCTTATAGAACTTATTGCTCTTGTAAGCATTTGCACGCCATTCATCGAGCTCGTTTAGTTGCAGTTTTCTATTTTAAGCGGCTACGTTAGAGTCGAGATTTAAGAGTTTTAAATCCCAAAGAGCGCGATGTTCTTTTTCTACGGGGAGATGGCACGCTTTGTCGTAGACTAAGCGATACGACGTACAACCAATTGTGGTTTTGTATACAGTACAATATGCCCACAATGCATCGTCGAGTTTGATTGACCAACCTTTCTAATTAAGTGAAATGGTTTTCTCTAATATACGCTTAATCTCTCGATTTACTACCTCAACTTGGCCACTACTTTGCGGGTGGTAGGGGGTGGCATGTTTTTGCGTGACGCCGTATTTAGCTAACGTCTTAGCCATTTGGGTGTTACAGAAATGCATTCCCCTATCGCCCATAATAGCGCGAGGTGTGCCGAAGCGAGAAAATAGATTTTTAAGAAAATTAATGACGACTCGCGCATTGTTGGTGGGGAGAGCTTGCGCTTCCGCCCACCTCGATACGTAGTCGACCACCACTAAAATATAATTATTTTTAAAAGATGGAGGTAGGGGGCCGACAAAATCGATGCCTCATAAATTGAAGACTTCGCATTCTAAAAACAAATTTTGGGGCATCTCGTTGCCACGAGATATGTTACCTGATCGCTGACAGCTATCGCATGAGCACACAAAATTGTGAGCGTCTTTTAATAGAGTGGGCCAAAAGAAGCCCGCCTCCAGCTTTTTCCCCGCGGTCTGGTTAGCTTGATAATGCCCATCAGCTGGACCCTCGTGGTAGTGCCTAAGTATTTGCATGGACTACACACCCGTGACGTATCTTCGAACCGCTTGGTCCGCGCAGATACTAAAAAGAAAAGGGTCCTCCCAAAAGAAATATTTCAAGTCAGAAAATAATTTCTTCTTTTGCTGGCTCAAAAAGTCTTTGGGAGTACCCGCGCAACTAAATAGTTCACAAAATCTGTGAACGAAGGCGGGGAAGATGAACTATTATTTTTGACTAGGAGGCATTCCTCGGGGAATCTGTCATTTATATTAGATTCGACAAGCGCTTCCACAGAAGGATTTTCTAAGTGTGAGAGGTGATCGGCGGCCAAATTTTCCACGCCCTTCTTATCCCGGATCTCCAAATAAAATTCTTGCAGGAGGAGGATCCATCGAAGAAGGTGGGGTTTGGCGTTCATTTTTGATAACAAATATTTTAAGGCAGAGTGGTCGGTAAATACGATAACTATAGATAGCGTTATATACGAGTGAAACTTATCAAATGCAAAAAATGACGGCTAAAAGTTCCTTTTCCGTTGTCGTGTAATTTCCTTGTGTGGAAGTGAGCATCTTGCTAGCGTAATAAATATGATGAAAATATTTATTTATACGTTGGCCAGGAACGGCACATACGGCAATATCACTAGCGTCGTACATAATATCGAAAGGAAGGGTCCAATCGGGCTCCAATAAAATGGGTGAATTGATAAGTTTTTGTTTTATAAAATTAAATATAGACTCACATTCGCTACTAAAGACAAAATTTGATTTCTTTTCCAAGAGGCAAGTAAGCGTCTTTGTAATATTTGAAAAATCTTGAATGAAACGTCTATAAAAGCCTGTGTGGCCTAAGAAACTCATAATAGATTTAACGTTAGAAGGTGGGGAAAGTTTTTCGATAATTTCAACTTTAGCCTTATAGACCTCCATCCCCTTAGACGAAATCTTATGGCCGAGAACCAAACCTTCTCGAACCATAAAGTTACATTTTTCCCAATTTAAAACAAGATGCGTGTCCTCGCATCGCTGAAGTACGCGATCTAAATTGCGAAGACAAGATGGGAAAGAACATCCGAAAATAGAGAAGTCATCCATAAAGACTTCCATAATGTCTCCTACCAGCTCGCCAAAGATCGCCAGCATACATCTTTGGAATGTAGATGGCACATTGCAGAGGCCAAATGGCATTCTTCGGTATGCGAAGGTGCCAAACGGGCAGGTAAATGTTGTTTCTCTTTGTCATCGGGGGAAATGGGGATTTGGAAAAAACACGATAAGCCATCAAGAAAAAAAAATATGGATGACCGGATAAACGCTCGAGAATTTGGTTTAAGAACGGTAGTAGGAAATGGTCCTTATGGGTGGCATCATTTAGTTTTCTATAATCGATGCACCCCCACCAACCCGTAACAGTACGAGTTGGGACGAGTTTATTATTCTCATTTTCCACTACGGTAAGACCACACTTTTTTCGGCACGACATGAACGGGACTAACCCATGCACTATCCGATATAGGATAAATAATCCCCGCATCTAATAATTTTATAATTTCAGCCTTAATGACGTCTTTCATGTTCGGGTTAAGACGCAGCTGCGGCTGAATAGTTTTGGGACAATTATCGCTAAGGAAAATCTTATGGGTGCTGAAAAAACGGTTAATCCCTTTTAGGTCAGAAATTTGCCACATAATTGCGTGGCGATGTTTAAGTAAATCTTCCAATAAATCGAAAGTCTCTGAATCTTTCAAATGCGAAGAAATGATAACGGGTAGGGTATCATCTTTTCCCAAAAGGCGTATTTGAGTGATTCAGGTAGGGTTTTGAGTTCAAGGCAGGGCAGTTCTTCTAACGAGGTTTTAATTTTAATGTCCTTCGATCCAAACGGTTCGAAAGACAAATTTGTAGAGTTATCCTCTTCGCAGTTAAAATTTTCGAGCGCAAAAGTGTCGTTGAAAAAAGTAGACTCGAAAACGGGGGAAGAACAATCTCCGAGATAGGTATCAAAATTGTAACAAAAGTCATCGCTCGATGACGAGTCTCCTATGGAGGGATTAATGGGGAAAGTAACTTCATCATCTCCTACCGGAAGGAGTAGACGACCATTACTTACATCAATTAATGTGCGGGAGGTGGCGAGAAAAGGGCGACCGTGTATAATTGGTACGTCGATGCCCTCCTCGATGTCTAAGATGACGAAGTCTACCGGAAAGAAAAACTTATCAACTCGGACAAGTACGTCCTCCGCTACCCCGACGGGAAACTTAACCGAGCGATCCACTATTTGAATTCACATTTTAGTAGGGGCCGGAGTGCCCAAACCTAATTTTTGAAAGAGCGAGAATGACATCAAACTAATGCTCGCGCCTAAATCTGCAAGTGCGTATTTTACTAATATATTGCCAAAAATGTACGAGATGGAGAACAATCCCGGGTCATTTCTTTTAAGGGGCATTTTATTAGTTAGATTCGCTCAACGGTCAGCATTCAGAGATATATGCGAAATATTTTCTAATATTTGTTTATTAGAAAGAAGTTGTTTTAAATATTTCGCATACTTAGGCATCTGCGAGATCGCCTCGCAGAAGGGAACATTAATATGAATTTGTTTTAATAATAAAATAAATTTTTCATAGTGCGCGTCCTTATGCTCACTATCTAGCTTATGTGGATATGGCATGGGCATTTTAATAAATTTTCATTTAAAATTTGTAAAGGTGGCGTAATCGAAGAAGGGGGAATAGGAGGTGAAATATGTACCTGCGGATCGATCAGTTTTGGATCGATCACCTCCTTTCCGCTACGGAGGGCTATAATGATGCAGTAGCCCTGAGCCGACCCCTCTCGGTTGGCCTAGCCAGAGGACCACGTTCTAGTGACCACTGCCGGGCTGCAGCCCAAGCACCCCACCCATGACCGCGCCTATTCTCAGCGCGGCAGGATGTTGGGGAGAGGTCTCGAACCCAGCCCCCTTGATAAAGAGCTTTCCTAACAGCTCTCATCATCAACTGAGCTGCATACCAGCCTTTAAGAATGAAAATAAAACAAACGTCTAGACCGGGCGACAAATAACTGAAGATTTGACTAACCTTAAACAAGGGAACAAGTCAGTCTCGGATTATATGCGTCTTTTTAAGGATATGATGGTTAGAAGTGGTGTGAAGGAGTTGCTAGAGATCACCCTCTCTACGTTTCGTAGGGGATTAAACCCCTACATCCAGGGTAAATTACTGCGTTATTGGCACACTGATCTAGACTCCACTTTTACCACGATATTAGAAATTGAGAAGCACCACCTTCCTAGGAATAAAGCTCACTCATGTCAGACCGAAAAGGCCGTATTAGGACCACCACACCCTGTTAGGGAAAACTCTCCTAATAGGTCATTTGTTGTAGACTCGATAGATGTTAACACTAGGGTTATGCCTCCGTTAGCCTCGACATCTAAGCCCCTAGAGATAGTGACTAGTAACTCTGAGGATTCTGATGTGGATATAGAATCTCTGGTTGATGAAGTTGACCAGCTAGGTGAGAGTATCCCTTCACGTATGATAGTGCCCGATGAGTCTAACGATTCTGAAAGTGAGGGAATCCCTAGTGATCTAGAAGATGATGTTTGGGATGATGATCATAGTCCAAGCTGTGAGAGAATCTCTTTGCCTATTACAAGCCCTACTACCATTGTGTTTGTGCACCCTAGTATTGAGTGCCCTTTCCTGGATACGATCCCGATCGCATTAGAGCCTACGATTATTCCCACTGAGATTTTATCTGACCTTCCTGAGCTACTTGTGAGTGAGGATTCTTCCATTATCATTAACGACCCTGACTTAGTGGATGTTCCAACTAATTGGGAAGACTCACCTTATGTGAGACATTTATGTTTAGATGATTTTAGAGCTGCGAACCCGAATGATAGTTATTTGATGATATCACCATTGTCCGAAATTCCATCTGAATTAAATTTTCCGTCGAGTTCGATTTTGCCCATTTCTGAGACCTTTACTAATTCTGAATTAAATGAGTTATCTAGTGTGTTGGAAGAAATTGCAAGCGATGAAGTGGTATTTTTGAACGATTCTTTGGTTTTACCCGCGGATGAGAGTTCATTGAAGTTATCATTGATCAGTGAAAGTTATTATGATTTTGGTTTTATCCCGGGTTTGATTTTACCGACCATTCCTCCTATCTATGAGCCCACATTATTTGACGATTAAGGACGTGACATCGGTAGTCCTAAACTTAGTTGTTGTGACGCTCCCACTCTTTTAATTCCTACCTTGGCTTTATCTCAGCACTTCGATATTAGTACGTTGAGCGCGCTAGTTTTTGGTCTATTCATCGCATCGCGTAGATCTGACTATGCGTCATATTTGACTATTCATTTCTCTGCGTGTCTGGCTACGGGTCTATCCTCGTCTGTGTCTGATCCTTTGGCTATTGTGACTCTGGGTGTGCTGCCTCCTTCACATAATTATATACTAACCCCGATCACACGTATTTACCCACCGCCATTTGATGACCATTTTTCCCACACATTAGTGACCAAGGTTAGGCCCCGTGAGTTGTATCGCTCGCTCCTCTTGTCACATCTGGGAGCGTCCAACTCTTTTAGTATCTATGATGAGCGGTTTTCCTTGGAATATCTTCATGCCAAGTGTGAAAATGTTAATTTTAAAATTAGGACAGCGAATTTGAAGCCTCTAAGAATCATTTTGATTATAAGGCTCCCATCCCCCCGGACTTAACCCCTTTACCCTCCGAATTTGGGTCAGGTCATGTTGCCCACGGTTTCAATCCTCACGATAGTATGATACTTAGGCGCACTTTAAGGGAATTAATCACTAAAGTTGCGTCTTATTTTTTACTTGCTAGTTTATCGCCGAAACTCGCACCAGATTATGCTCATCATGATCACATTTTATATAAGCACATAGGTGAAGCGCTAAGCACACCATATAAATCTTATCAATTTCATGCTAGCTTACATAAAAGAGTGTCTCACTATATGATTGTCGATTTAGTTTTGGTGCATTTCGTCCCTGAACGGTTTCCTTCGGGCGCTATAGAAAGTTGGCGAGTTGGCAAGTTGGACCTTTTTCGGATCTTAAAGAAATTAGGAGAATACGCATATCATTTGAAGTTTTCCACTGATTGTGGTATTACCCCTACTTTTAATGTTTCTAATTTAACGCTATATGTTTCTCCACCACTTGAATTATCTGCCTGTCCGTTTGGGTCCACTTTGTTTTCTTATGGTTTGGGTAGTGAGTTTGTGCTTGGATCTCTCTCTTCATCGGTCTTCACTGGAGGTACGTTGGTTGTTGATGTAGAAATTTATTCTCCTTTATTGCTTAAAGCTTTTCCGAGGTTCTCTAGGACCACCTTTTTGCATGACAGGATACTCCAGATTGAAGTGCTCTCCTCTCCAAGTGGTGCTATTTTACGCTACGTGTTTCTTTGGGATGATGTTCTCCTGCACCGGTACTTTCAGACCAACTCATCGGTGATGAGTATTTTTGAGCGGAGGAGGATTGATGGAGACGATGACCCTCAACATTTTGAACATGGTGACGGCGTGCTTACGGAAGAACTTTCTACGCCACCCAATAAAGATTTGCGGCGCCGTGATGACCATGTGGAGCGTCGGCATAATATCCGCCCTGGGCGCAAACCAATATATTAATAATTATTAAAAATTTATTAATAATTATTAATAATTATTAAATCATTTTCTTATGTTTTATTCTACAATTTTAATTTAAGCATTGTTTTATTTACAAGCACTTCATTATTGTATTTTTATTTCATGTATTAAGATGGGTGCATATAAGCATCATAGTTTCATTTTGAATTTTGAATTTCGAATTTTTGAATTTTAAATTGAAGGAGATGGAGTGGTGTAAGAGTATATATAGGCCATGATATTTGTCATATTGTTTTAGAGAAGAATGAAAATAAAAAACCTAGAATTCAAGATTTGAATTTTTCCCCCTCTTTCCTCTTTCCCTCTAAGGCAAATTTCGGCCTCCTCCTTCCTCCTCCTCTCTTTGGCCGCCGGCAAACCTTCTCCCCCTCTCTATTCTAGTTTTCCTCTCCTACTCATTTTCACTAGATAAAACCATCTCCCATCCTCCTCATCCAAACCGACCACCAATAAGAAAATTAGCCACCCTCATCCTTGAAGAAATTTTGCCATGGCAAGAAGATCTCCCCTCATGGATCAACTCCAGCGTGAAGCGACGAAGGCAGACGAGTTTCTCTCCAATCGGCGTGACTCCCGCAGAGCCGCTGAAGAACGATCCAAGTAGAGAAATCGGAATCATCCATTCCAATAGGTTAACGAATCCTTTCAACCTATTGTGTGTTTCTCTTCCTAGTTTAATTCATTTGGTGGTAGATTCATGGCGTTGAATTTTGAATCATTAATTAATCGTGGTCTCTTCGATTGGTTTTGTGTTTGTCTTGATTGAATTATCTTTCGAAAAGGTTTGGCGAACCTTCGTTTTCGTTTCTTGGGAGAGATCTACCTTTTCCTAATCGTATTTATTTGGTAGATCTCTTTTGGTACAACACCGCTTGTTCGGACCGGGTGTGTCCTTTTAGCCAGAAAGAATATTGGCCTATAGCCTTTGTTCGATCCTAAGCCGTTTGGCTACCCGTACGTTAGTATATAATTGATAAAATTAATTAACGTGGTACTGCGTAGAACGATTGTGCGAGTATAGGATTGGATCAAAGAGAGGTATACATGCTAGTTCGTAGATCTATTCGTTGTCAACGTGCAAGCCTACATCATATAACGTTGATATTCTCTTGTGGATTGGGCTCTGTGCTTCCCGGCAGTGCCACGAGCGCGCGCTCAGATATCATTCACGCCAGCTATCCAACCTGGTGTTCTAAATTTTTTAGCGATCCGGTGATGTTCCAGATATTTGATTCATTGCAAGCTATGTATTTAGAAAATGTTCCCTCCATAGGGGAGGATTTTGGAAGAGGGAGAGACGGCAGAAATACGGGCGCAAAAGAATTGTGTGGGCGCTGCACATTGTTTACGTTGCGCCGTGTTTGGATTAGGGTCGGCCATATCAACAGCAGAGGGTTCTCTGACGGATTCTTCGGGATCCAAAGAGGGTTTTTGGCGTTGAGATCGAATACGCGCAAGTGAGTGTTTGATCTTAGGATCAAAATCCAAATGTTCAGACTCTGAAGGTTGTCCACAGGCCATACACCCTAAAATAAAAATGAAATAATTAACTTTTTTTTATTTTTAAGTAGAGTTTTTAAGTTTGTTTTTAGGTTTTGGAAAATAGGTAAAAGTAATAGACTTCAGATTTCAAAATAACAACTCGAAGAGTTCACCGGCAATGGCGCCAAAAACTTGATTTGCGCGAAGCCCGGCTCTGGTTTATCTAGGGAGTGTGGCGAGTCTAGATTTCGCGTGGCGAATTATAGGCAAGTACACCTATCACAACCAATACAGGATATTCGGGGGTATATCGAGATCGTAAATTTCCCGGGAACGGGTTGATTATCCCTACTACTCCAGAAGAACTACTATTTTAAAGAAAAATTTGAGTTGTCTTTTTAACTAAGAAAAAGAACAAGGTCGATGAAGAAATAACACTCGGTATCGAATTACATTAGGACTAAAATAGATTTAAATAATTAGAGATCCTAGGTTTCAATTCAATAAAATTGAAGACTTGGTCGTGGAGGTTCCAAAAGAATGAGCTCACCTATCTCTAGGACAATCGCTCATATGAACATTAAGACTATTCGACCGGGCTCTCATCCGACGAAGGATTCCTCTTAATGCCCGCATTATGCTAAGAACCCGCTATTCAGGGGGGGGGACCCAATCCGGAAGAATTACATGCATCCTCTATCGAGGGTTAGTGTGAAACTCTCTTTACCCAGGGATGATCAGTCCATACGTATGACCTCTCGGCTAGCTACCGTATGGATAACGAAAATAGAGCCCACACATCAATATGTGGTTCTATGCGTCGTAAACTCTGTGTAAACCTTAAGTACTTAATTAAATAGAAAAACAAGACCTATAATTATTTAAAAACATTTTATATCCCAATGCTTTTTGATACCTTGGGCTAAGAGAGATTAGCAACTCATCGGAATGGGGATGGCTTATGAGTTTGGTGAGACATGAATTCTAAACGACGCCCTGAAGGGTTACAAAAAAAAGAAGAAATAAGATAATCTAATATTAGAAAGAGAAAAGCTACTAAAAAGGGGAACACATGAACTCAACCAAACTCATAATAAGAAAAGAGAAACTATGTTACAAGAAAGAAAGATTGCATAATTGAAAATGACAAGTCCTACTCAAATGATTAGGCGGGAAATGACAAGTCCTACTCAAACGAGTAGGCGAGAAATTAAAGCTGAAAATGACAAGTCCTACTCGAATGAGTATGCGGGAAATGACAAGTCCTACTCAAACGAGTAGGTAGGAAATGACAAGTCCTGCTCAAATAAGTAGGCGGGAAATGACAAGTGCTACTGAAACGAGAAGGCGGGAAATTAAAGCTGTAAATTGCAAGTCCTACTCAAATGAGTAGGCGGGAATTGACAAATCCTTCTCAAACGAGTAGGCGGGAAATTAAAACTGTAAATTGCAAGTCCTACTCAAACGAGTAGGCGGGAAATGACAAGTCCTACTCAAACGAGTAGGCGGGAAATGACATGTCCTACTCAAATGAGTAGGCGGGAAATTACAGCTGTAAATTGCAAGTCCTACTCAAACGAGTAGGCTTGAAATGAAAGCTGAAAAAGCTAACCCATACACTCACACACACAATTTGAAGGAATAAAAGAAAAAAAGCTAACTCATACACTCACACACATAAGTAAAAATATAGAAAAGCAAAGTGATTGAAAAATTAAAACTTTTACATTTTTACCGCTAGAACTTGCTGGAAATGCATAAAAACTAGAAATAAAATTTGTTTGAGCAAGAGAGTTTTCGAATAAATGCAAAAATCAAAGGGGTTGAAAAATTGAAATAACGCATAATCCATTCTTATAGATTTTTAGAAAGGTTTAACAAGTGGAAGAAAGTTAAAAAGAAGCAAAAGTTTTACATCCTAAAATAGGAAAATCTAAGTTAAAAAAATATGAAAACCACTTTCAAATCATTTTACAAATCCATAAGGATGAATATGAAAGCACAAAATTCCTAAATCTAACCCATTCTAAGGAATATGATAAGAAAAAAAGGCTATAATAATGACAAGTACATTTAAGAAAATCTAAAGTAAAGCTAAGTGATTTTTTCACTTGAAAACATAAATTCCACAATTCTAACACATACACGCACACACCCATACAAAAAATGAAGATACATAAGATTGCTGAAAGAGAAGGACTCAGAGGCATTCTAGTACAACATAAGGATTAAAAGCTATCAAATTTATTAAGAGAAAGTTTGATTATAAAAGCTAAAACAAACACAAAGATGAGGGAAAATATCCTTACATAGCACTAAAAAAAGCCTCCTAAAAGCAGCCCTAACAGCAAAATGGTTCAAAATTTCGAACCCATGGCCCTTACAGAAAAGTTCTATTTATTAGCAAAAAATTCATATTACACGCCCTAGGTCAGGGGTGTGTAGGGTGGGCGTGTAGCTACTATTACTGAAGTGATCCATAACATTTATTACTGGTTTGACTTTGGGGTTGTACACATGGAAGTCATGGGCGTGACCCTGCTGTCACGGGCATGTAGTGGGGGCGTGTCGGGATGTTTATCAAGGGAAGGCATCGTGTCATTTAGTCCTTGGCGCTGTCTTGTCTAAGATACGTGGATTTGTCGCAGGCATGTCACTAACTTGGAACAGGAGTGTAAGTTTGTTCGGCGATCGTCGAATGCTAAACGTCGAGCTGGAGGCATTGAGTGGCGAAGCGTTGAGTGGCTGTCTAGCGTCGAGTGGTTGGCGTTGAGTGACTGGCTAGCATTGAGTTGTTGTCACATGTTGAACACGGGCGTGTCGAGCAGTTCGACGATCATTGAACGCAGATCGTCGAGTTGGGTTGGATGAACATCGAGGGCGTGACACGGGGCGTGCTCAGAAATCGTCGAATGCGCATCATCGAGTTGAGATCGACGAACATCGAGGGGGTCACATGGGCATATCACGGGATGAACACGGGTGTGTCGGCTAGTTCAACGAACGTCGAACGCCAATCGTCGAGCTGACAGCAACATCTTTTGGAATCAAAGTCACACGCCCAGGTCACGGGCGTGACCGAGAAGTACACGGGCGTGACCGAGAAGTACACGGGCGTGTACTTTAGAATTTTGATGATTTTCCTGAAAAATTTCAGAAAACAAATTAAAGTTAATTTATAAAATATATACAAAAAGGAAGCATTTTATTAAAGAAAAATAACTAAAAATAACGAAAATAAACAAAAACCACTTAAATAACGTACGTAAAAATACGTATGTTTACAACTTGTCAGTACGCCAACTTTTTGCCTTCGGTTGAGCCCAAGAGATTTGAAGATGCCAACATAGACCAATATTAGATTGTGGAAATGAATAGGAACTGAACCAGTTCAAAAGATACAAGGTTTGGAAGCTGGTTCCTAGACCACAAGGTCATAACATCATTGGAACCAAGTGGATCTACAAGAATAAGTTAGATGAAATGGTGTTATAATTAAGAATAAATCTAGACTGGTGGCCAATGGTTATGAACAAGAAGAAGGTATTGATTTTGACCAAACCTTTTCCCTAGTATATAGATTAGAAGACATCAGACTATTCCTTCCATATGCTGCTCATAAGGGATTCAAAGTCTACCAGATGGATGCGAAGTCAGCCTTCCTAAATGGTGACTTAATAGAAGAAGTCTATGTTGAGAAACCATCGGGTTTTGTCATTCATAACTCTCCTGATCTAGTTTATAGACCTAGGAAAGCTATGTATGGGTTGAAACAAGCCCCTAGGGTATGGTGTAAGACCCCCCCTCCCGGATCCCAAAACACGGCATGAAGGGGGAGTCTTATGCCCGGAACAGCCGCCTTGCGGTAGCATTAGCACACGGGCTAACCTGTACCACAAGACGCCTATTCCGCCGGCTACAACAATATCAATATATCATGCCAAGCCAACAAAAATAAATAAGCAAAAGAAGTCAAATCCACACTAAGTTATAATGTCCAAATACATCAATAAAGAGAAGCTAAAACATGCTTCTACCATATATCAGAGTACAGCTAAACATTGCCCAAACGGGCTACATCAGAGTAATCAAAACTAACATCAGTAACTGACGGTATCGACGGCACCGTCACCTCAGGCCCTGTCGTCCTGGCCTGGCTGTCCTGCTGCGTAGTCTGCGACTGCTCCACCTGTGGCGTGACCTCCTAAGAAGGAAGACGTAGCAACCGTTAGTCGAAACGACTAAGTGGTTTCACATCCGCTCCCCCGGCGACTCCTCGACACCGGGCGGACAAAAGGAACAAGAGTATAGTATATAACAAGTAAGCAAGTAAAGGAAGTACAAGCAAGTGGCAGTAGTGTAAGAGTAACAGCATCATAGTCAGCATATATGAAAGAACTACACTAAACTAGCAAGTATAAGTAACATCAGGAAAGTAACTTAACTTATAAGAATGCCCATACAAACTTATAAGTTAAGGATCGGGTTACATAAAAGTAACTCATCGTATAAGAGTGCCCATACAAACTTATACGATGAGGATCTTGTTGTGCAATGTTATGAAATGCTATGAATGCTATGCAATGACTCACCCATGCACACACATGCAATTGCTATGTCGACACAGACTATAGTTCCCACTTTTCGAGCAGGTAGCTAACCTCTCAGGCATCAGCCGCCGTGGCCAGGTGGTGACAGTAGAACGGGCACTTCTACTACTAGGCGGGTATCACACTACTTCACCTAGGCCTCCGTACGCCTCAATGCTAAGAACACAATAGCGGAGCCCATGCGTACTATGGCCCAGCGGGGTCTTGGGTAGATGTGCACCAAGAACATAGCCCAAACTGGCCTTGCGTGACCCGGAAGGGGCCTCGGAAGAAAGCACGAGGACACAGCCCAACCGTTCACATGGCCGGAGGGGCCTCAGGACGTGAACACCGAGGACACAGCCCAAGCCGACCAAGTCTAACTGCCAACTCCCGTCGGTATGACGACTGGCGAGCTCGTAGACCTGCCACACTATCCTTAACCCAGGATTACGACACCGCGTGTCGACTCACACCACATGCACATACCACATCAACGTATCATGGAAGGGGCCTCGGAAGTAAACACGAGGACACAGCCCAACCATCCATCCACACCTTATCCCAACACAACCAAAACAAGTGACGGTCAACCCCGCACTTACATCCCTTCACAATACTACCCGTAGGGAGACGACTCTCTAAGTATTGGACTACAAGACTCATTTCATTAATCAAACATGTCCATGTTCATAATCTATTCATCTATATGACCTTCCAAATGATGACAATGTAATATAAATATGAGGCACATATAAAGGTCTATCTCACTTTTATTTGATAATGTCATAATTTGAACATGAAGCGCACAATATCAATCTTTCAATTCCTACCAATTCGATTCGTTTAAATAAGATTATTTCACAATTTGATAATAGGAAATCTGATTAATAAGCAACTTCAATCATGCAACAACTGATTAATCATCAGGGTTCATCCAAGGCAAGTATCATGCATTATTAATTCTACCGAATCAAAATTCATCTTTCATTAAGCCCAGAATTTAGGCGCAGGTTGAATCTGGACAGCAACTTCGACCGGAGATTCCCGAGGCTACAGGAATCTGGTGAAGTCATGTAACCCCTCGATGGAAAGGTATTTCCATGGACTACATCTTTCATATTCAGAGCTCAACCCAGATTTGATATTATCCTATTTGAAATCGGACTTGAAGTCCGCTGCGTACAGAACACAGTTTCTGCATACAGGATTTATTGAACATTTTCGTTTAGACTTTCCCGTGGCTACAGACTTCGCCAGAAGTCGTGCAACCATTCGTTGGAAAGTTATTGTCAAGGGCTTCAACTTTCGTGTTAAGCCGAAAGCCCAGATCTGGCCATAGCATACTTAAAAATGGCCATGAAGTTCGCTGCGCGCAGAATACAGATTCTGCACGCATCTTAAGGCGGAATGAACGGCATCGGTTCATCTTCCTCCTCAATGTGATCATCCCAAATCATTCCAGAAAACCTCCTCCCTTATTCACCCTCAAGAGGCCAAAACCCTTCACGAAACCATCCCTTATCATCACATTGAAGAAGGGCGTGGTTGAAGAGATCTAAAACCTAAGACACAAGTCTTAGCATGACCTTTCCTAGAAAACTCCTCCTCACCATCAAGACTCTCTTGAGTCGATGTCTCTCCTAGAAAAATAACTATAGATCTAGCACCAAGGGAGAGGGTAGGAAACTCACATTGGCTCCAGCGGTACCACCATTTCTAGCCATGGATCTCGTAGTTCTCCTTGGCGGCATCTTCCCTTTCACGGCGATGGCGGATCTCCTTTGGTAAAACTTGCTTCTGCAGTTTTCCCTCTCACAGGAGTTCTCACAGGAATTAGGGGATGAAAAGAGCATGAAAACGGCTAGGGTTTTCTGTCCCCTATATAAATAAAATGTGACACGGGTAGGGACACGGCCGTGTCCTTACCCGTGTCCTGCCTGGCGAAGCGGCAATGATAGTTTCCATGTCCGTTCAATACTTGACATGGGTAGGGACACGCCCGTGTCCCGACCCGTGTCCCTATGACACGGCCGTGTGCTTGGCCGTGTCCTTGGACGTGTACTTCTCGGGTTGCATCTCGACACTTCTCGTCGAGCTCAACTCGACGCACACGGGTAGGGACACGGCCGTGTCACTACCCGTGTCACTTGGTGTCGACACAGCTCGACAATCTCGACACGGGTCGTCGAGCTCAACTCGACGCACACGGGTAGGCACACGGCCGTGTCCCTACCCGTGTCCCTTGGTGTCGACACAGCTCGACGATCTCGACACGGGTCGTCGAGCTCAACTTGACGCACACGGGTAGGCACACGGCCGTGTCCCTACCCGTGTCCCTTGGTGTCGACACACTCGACGATCTCGACACAGCTCGTCGAGCTCAACTCGACGCACACGGGTAGGCACACGGCCGTGTCCCTACCCGTGTTACTTCCTTTTTACACTGATTCTCCATTTCCCCACAAGTGCAGTCCAATTCCCTGCACTCTCAGGACTCAAGTCAGCCCTCCTGACTCAAAACACACACACTAGGGGCCTAGTGCGATTCGGGACGTTACAAATCCTATAAACAAAATAAAAGATTTCGTCCCCGAAATCAGGCTTAGGCTGTGGGGAGGAAAGCATGACAGGAAATTTAACACTTGCTTTTAAATAAAATTACCTTGAGCAAACAACTCCGGGTAGCGTTGCTGCATTAAATCCAATGGCTCCCATGTGTACTCCTCCTTCCCATGATTCAACCATAGCACCTTTACTAAGGGAACACTTTTGCGGCGCAAAGTCCTTGTCTCGCTGTCAACAATCCGCACCGGCTCTAGTCGCACAGACCTATCTGATGCCACTGCACCATCAGTAGTGGGAATATACTGGTCGGGCCGCAACAGTGCTTTTCGAAGCGACGACACATGGAACACGTCGTGGAGATTTTCTAGTTCTGGTGGTAACTCCAACCGATAGGCCAACGGGCCAATTCTTTCCAATATAGTATAAGGCCCAACATACCTTGGGCTGAGCTTTTTCACTCCCCGCACCCGTGACACTCCATGCATCGGCCGAATCTTAAGGAACACTTTTTCGCCCACCTGGAACTCCACCATCCGGTGCTTTTTGTTGTAATATTTCGCCTGTCGACTTTGAGCCTCCAACATGCGATCCCGTATCAATCTGACCGCCGCATCAGTATCATCTATGTATTCGTTTCCCAATGCCTTCGGATCTTCATCTTGCACCCAAGACAAGGGAGTCCTGCACCTTCTTCCGTAAAGGGCTTCATGGGGCGTCATGCCGATGCTCTCCTGATGGCTATTATTATAGGAGAATTCCACCAGGGGCAAGAGCCTTTCCCATGGCTCTCCTCTGTCCAGCACGCATAACCTCAATAAATCTTCCAGTGTCCTGATGGTCCTTTCAGACTGCCCGTCAGTCTGTGGATGAAATGCGGTACTAAAGGTTAGGCGTGAGCCCAAATACGCCTGTACTGCCTTCCACTCATTGGATGTAAACCGACCATCCCTATCCGAAACAATTGTCTTGGGCACGCCATGATACCGTACAAATTGCTCCACAAAAAGGCGTACCAAAACATCCACGTGTGCTTCCTTCTTCATTGGAATGAACCGGGCCACCTTTGTTAGTCGATCCACAATAACCCACACCGAATCATTCCCGGAGCGGGAACGAGGTAACCCATGAACAAAGTCCATGGAGATATCCTCGAACTTCCATTCGGGGATGGGCAGCGACTGCAACAAACCACCGGGACTCCTACATTCAGCCTTCACTCTTTGGCAAGCTTCGCAATGTGTAACATAGTAGCGAACATCCTTCTTCATTCCCGGCCAACACATGGTCTTCCGCAGTCCGGCATACATCTTAGCAATACCCGGATGCACTGAATATTGAGAGGAATGCGCCTCTCTCAATATATCTTCCCGAATTTTGCCGCCCTTGGGAATATAAAGTCGGCCACGAAAATAAACGAGACCGTCTTTGAGTGTGTACTCATCTGTGGTCCTATCTTCAATTGCCTTGATTGCCGGGGCCAAGGACGCATCCATTCCTTGCTCCACCCGAATTCGGTCTCGGATATCACAAACTATGCTCATGTTGGCCAAATACTCCGCATACTCTGCCGAAGGATCCTTGAATACTAGAGTAATTTCCATCTCCTCGATCATCCGAGCCAACTCCATACTCATCAGCCGAGACTCTGGGCTAGAGCCTGGCACTTTTCTACTCAAGGCATCGGCTACCGAGTTCGCTTTCCCGGGGTGGTAGTTCATGGTGAACTCATAGTCGCATAGAAATTCCAACCACCGCCGTTGTCTCAGGTTCAACTCCTTCTGAGTGTGAACATACTTCAAGTTTTTGTGATCGGAAAAGATCTCGCAGTGCACGCCATATAAATAATGCCTCCAGACTTTCAAAGCGAACACCACTGCTCCCAACTCCAAATCATGAACCGGGTAATTGATTTCATGTTTCTTTAACTGCCTTGAAGCATAAGCGATCACATGCCCGTGCTGCATCAGTACCGCTCCCATCCCTTGGTATGATGCGTCCGTGTAAACTTGGAATCCTTCCTTCCCAGACGGAAGTGCAAGGATGGGGGCGGAGGTAAGCCTATCTTTCAATTCTTGAAATGCCTCTTCACATTGAGGTGTCCACTCAAATGGCACACCCTTCTTCGTCAAGGAGGTAAGAGGAAGGGCAATCTTGGAAAAACCTTTCACGAACTTGCGGTAGTAGCCAGCAAGTCCAAGAAAGCTTCGTACATCAGCCGCCAACTTCAAGGGCGACCACTCCTTCACGGCCCGCACCTTTGCTGGATCCACTGCTAACCCTGCTCCACTGATCACATGCCCCAAGAAGGCAACCTCCTTAAGCCAGAATTCACACTTGCTAAACTTGGCATACAAGGCATGCTCCTTCAATTTCTTCAAAACCAAGGTCAGGTGCTCGACATGCTCCTCCTCCGTCTTTGAGTAGACCAAGATGTCGTCGATGAAAACAATGACGAAGATGTCCAAATACGGTTCAAACACCTTGTTCATCAAACTCATGAAGGCCGAAGGGGCATTTGTGAGCCCAAACGGCATTACTGTGAACTCATACAAACCATATCTCGAACTGAATGCTGTTTTTTGAATATCCCCCTCATGTATCCTCAACTGATAGTATCCGGTGCGCAAATCCAATTTAGAAAACCAATGTGCTCCCACTAGTTGATCGAACAACTCATCGATCCGCGGTAGTGGATAAGTGTTCCGCACCGTCAACCGATTGAGTTCCCGATAATCTATGCACAATCGCAGTGTTCCATCCTTCTTCTTCACGAACAGCACAGGGGCTCCCCATGGTGATGAACTGGGGCGAACGAACCCTGAATCCACCAGTTCTTGCAATTGAACTCTAAACTCCGCGAGTTCTTTTGGAGCCATTCTGTATGGAGCCTTGGATACAGGATTGGCACCTGGTACTAGATTGATCTGGAAGTCAACTTCTCTATGCGGAGGTAATCCTGGTAGCTTCTCAGGAAATACCTCAGGAAAATCCCGCACTACCCGTACATCCTTTTATTCTAACGCTGCTTCCTTCAACTCGAACCAAATCATGAAGACCTCATCCCCCTTCATATGAGCTTTTACAGCCTGAATAGAAGATAATATCATACGTGGCGCGAAGCCAATACCTTGGAAGATGACGTCAGAGTCTCCATGCCTCAAATAGATCCGCTTCTCCGCGCAGTAGATCCTCGCAAAGTGCCAGTCCAGCCATGCCATGCCCAAAATGATGTCAAACTCCGGCATTCTCAGAACCGTGGCCGGCGTATCAAAGGCCTTCCCATCAATAAATAACTCCAACTCGCACTTGGCGGTCGTGATCATCTCCGAGCCGTCCGGAAGGCGTACACGTCGAGCTATGCCAGTGAAGTACTGTACATCCCCCATGTCTTTTATGAAATCCTCGGACACAAAGGAGTGTGAGGCACCGGTATCGAACAGCGCATAGGCTGTCTTCCCGCCAATAATCACGGTGCCTAAGTACCAACAACCAAAACTTATTGCTATTGGCTAGTAAGTTCTAATCAATTCAAGCTAGATCATGCAAATATGTAAATTAATTAAAGCATACCTGCAATCACATCTTGTGGGTTCCTTTCCTGCGTCATGTCAAGCGCGTACACCTGATCCCGGACCGGTCCGGGGTTTCCTCTTGGCGGTCCTCGTCCTCGACCTCGCATATATCCCCGCCCTCGTGGAGCGGCTGGAGGGAGAGCAGGAGGGAGAGCAGGAGGGAGAGCAGGAGGGGCGTTCCCATATAGCTGCAGGCAAAAACGCCGGATGTGGCCCGACTGGTTGCATTCGAAGCACACCAGACCACGACGCCCTTCAAGTTGTTGAAATCGCTGATGCTGTGGGGGTGGAGGCAACGCAGGCGGCTGCGGAACTGGATGCTCCACCCTATAGTTTCGGTGGACACGCCCTCCACCTCTTTGATAACCTCTTCCTCCTCTGAAGTCCCGTCTCCTTCTATTACTTGGGCCGGCTTCCATCACGTCCTCCGCAGGCCTCTTACTACATCCCAGGTGGTCCGCCTCCAATCTTTTCGCCATATCAATGATCTCCGCCAAGCTACCATCCGCTATAAACAAAAGGGACTACCTTAGGGGATCTCGCAGCCCTTTATAGAAGCGCTTGGCATAACCTCTGTCATCCAACTCATAAGAGTCCGCAAACCTTGCGAGATGCTGGAATTCCCGCTGGTATTCTGTAACCGACTTTGATCCCTGCTTTAGTAGAAGGAACCTCTGCTCAAGCTCATCTCGGGCCGATGTAGGGATAAAGTGCTCCAAGAAAACACCCGAGAATTCACTCCAACTTATCTCTGTGTAGATCCGGCCTTGGAAGGTAGAGCCCATGAGGGACTTCCACCACCTCTTCGCATGTAAGTCCAAGACAGACACTGCCAATGTCACTGCCATGTTGGCTGGGCAACGGATACCGGCCAACAACTCCTGTATCCTGTCTAGCCATTCCTCTATACGTACGGCTGACTCCGTCCCAAGGTAGACGGGAGGGGAGAGAGCCCGGAAGGTGCTCAGCCAGTTGGAGCTCGGGGCCTGTTGTTGCACCGGAGTCTGCTGTGCCTTAAAAGCATTAAGAATGGCGGTGAGCGTCTGCCCCAACTCAGATTGTTCGAACTGAGTGGGTATGGGAGGGGTAGGAGTACCCCCCATCGGCTCAACATGCAGTGGAACCTACACATACACGACAAATTTGTGGTCAGGTTGGCTAAACTTAAGGTCAAAGTTGGACAAACTTAATGTGAATTACATATGGGCACACCACTGCTTCCGCTAAGTCAGTTTGTCCCCAAACTGACTAACCAAACGGGGGTGGCACCATTGTTGAATGACTTCTGAGTTGAGGATCGTGGCAATCTGATACCATTTGTAAGACCCCCCCCCCTCCCCGGATCCCAAAACACGGCACGAAGGGGGAGTCTTATGCCCGGAACAGCCGCCTTGCGGTAGCATTAGCACACGGGCTAACCTGTACCACAAGACGCCTATTCCGCCGGCTACAACAATATCAATATATCATGCCAACCCAACCAAAATAAATAAGCAAAAGAAGTCAAATCCACACTAAGTTATAATGTCCAAATACATCAATAAAGAGAAGCTAAAACATGCTTCTACCATATATCAGAGTACAGCTAAACATTGCCCAAACGGGCTACATCAGAGTAATCAAAACTAACATCAGTAACTGACGGTATCGACGGCACCGTCACCTCAGGCCCTGTCGTCCTGGCCTGGCTGTCCTGCTGCGTAGTCTGTGGCTGCTCCACCTGTGGCGTGACCTCCTAAGAAGGAAGACGTAGCAACCGTTAGTCGAAACGACTAAGTGGTTTCACATCCGCTCCCCCGGCGACTCCTCGGCACCGGGCGGAGAAAAGGAACAAGAGTATAGTATATAACAAGTAAGCAAGTAAAGGAAGTACAAGCAAGTGGCAGTAGTGTAAGAGTAACAGCATCATAGTCAGCATATATGAAAGAACTACACTAAACTAGCAAGTATAAGTAACATCAGGGAAGTAACTTAACTTATAAGAATGCCCATACAAACTTATAAGTTAAGGATCGGGTTACATAAAAGTAACTCATCGTATAAGAGTGCCCATACAAACTTATACGATGAGGATCTTGTTGTGCAATGTTATGAAATGCTATGAATGCTATGCAATGACTCACCCATGCACACCCATGCAATTGCTATGTCGACACAGACTATAGTTCCCACTTTTCGAGCAGGTAGCTAACCTCTCAGGCATCAGCCGCCGTGGCCAGGCGGTGACAGTAGAACGGGCACTTCTACTACTAGGCGGGTATCACACTACTTCACCTAGGCCTCCGTACGCCTCAACGCTAAGAACACAACAACGGAGCCCATGCGTACTATGGCCCAGCGGGGTCTTGGGTAGATGTGCACCAAGAACACAGCCCGAACTGGCCTTGCGTGACCCGGAAGTGGCCTCGGAAGAAAGCACGAGGACACAGCCCAACCGTTCACATGGCCGGAGGGGCCTCAGGACGTGAACACCGAGGACACAGCCCAAGCCGACCAAGTCTAACTGCCAACTCCCGTCGGTGTGACGACTGGCGAGCCCGTAGACCTGCCACACTATCCTTAACCCAGGATTACGACACCGCGTGTCGACTCACACCACATGCACATACCACATCAACGTATCATGGAAGGGGCCTCGGAAGTAAACACGAGGACACAGCCCAACCATCCATCCACACCTTATCCCAACACAACCAAAACAAGTGACGGTCAACCCCGCACTTACATCCCTTCACAATACTACCCGTAGGGAGACGACTCTCTAAGTATTGGACTACAAGACTCATTTCATTAATCAAACATGTCCATGTTCATAATCTATTCATCTATATGACCTTCCAAATGATGACAATGTAATATAAACATGAGGCGCATATAAAGGTCTATCTCACTTTTATTTGATAATGTCATAATTTGAACATGAAGCGCACAATATCAATCTTTCAATTCCTACCAATTCGATTCGTTTAAATAAGATTATTTCACAATTTGATAATAGGAAATCTGATTAATAAGCAACTTCAATCATGCAACAACTGATTAATCATCAGGGTTCATCCAAGGCAAGTATCATGCATTATTAATTCTACCGAATCAAAATTCATCTTTCATTAAGCCCAGAATTTAGGCGCAGGTTGAATCTGGACAGCAACTTCGACCGGAGATTTCCGAGGCTACAGGAATCCGGTGAAGTCGTGTAACCCCTCGATGGAAAGGTATTTCCATGGACTACATCTTTCATATTCAGAGCTCAACCCAGATTTGATATTATCCTATTTGAAATCGGACTTGAAGTCCGCTGCGTACAGAACACAGTTTCTGCATACAGGATTTATTGAACATTTTCGTTTAGACTTTCCCGTGTCTACAGACTTCGCCAGAAGTCGTGCAACCATTCGTTGGAAAGGTATTTTCAAGGGCTTCAACTTTCGTGTTAATCTGAAATCCCAGATCTGGCCATAGGATACTTAAAAATGGCCATGAAGTTCGCTGCGCGCAGAATACAGATTCTGCACGCATCTTAAGGCGGAATGAACGGCATCGGTTCATCTTCCTCCTCAATGTGATCATCCCAAATCATTCCAGAAAACCTCCTCCCTTATTCACCATCAAGAGGCCAAAACCCTTCACGAAACCATCCCTTATCATCACATTGAAGAAGGGCGTGGTTGAAGAGATCTAAAACCTAAGACACAAGTCTTAGCATGACCTTTCCTAGAAAACTCCTCCTCACCATCAAGACTATCTTGAGTCGATGTCTCTCCTAGGAAAATAACTATAGATCTAGCACCAAGGGAGAGGGTAGGAAACTCACATTGGCTCCAGCGGTACCACCATTTCTAGCCATGGATCTCGTAGTTCTCCTTGGCGGCATCTTCTCTTTCACGGCGATGGCGGATCTCCTTTGGTAAAACTTGCTTCTGCAGTTTTCCCTCTCACAGGAGTTCTCACAGGAATTAGGGGATGAAAAGAGCATGAAAACGGCTAGGGTTTTCTGTCCCCTATATAAATAAAATGTGACACGGGTAGGGACACGGCCGTGTCCTTACCCGTGTCCTGCCTGGCGAAGCGGCAACGACAGTTTCCATGTCGGTTCAATACTTGACACGGGTAGGGACACGCCCGTGTCCCGACTCGTGTCCCTATGACACGGCCGTGTGCTTGGCCGTGTCCTTGGACGTGTACTTCTCGGGTTGCATCTCGACACTTCTCGTCGAGCTCAACTCGACGCACACGGGTAGGGATACGGCCGTGTCACTACCCGTGTCACTTGGTGTCGACACAGCTCGACGATCTCGACACGGGTCGTCGAGCTCAACTCGACGCACACGGGTAGGCACACAGCCGTGTCCCTAACCGTGTCCCTTGGTGTCGACACAGCTCGACGATCTCGACACGGGTCGTCGAGCTCAACTCGACGCACACGGGTAGACACACGGCCGTGTCCCTACCCGTGTCCCTTGGTGTCGACACAGCTCGACGATCTCGACACAGCTCGTCGAGCTCAACTCGACGCACACGGGTAGGCACACGGCCGTGTCCCTACCCGTGTTACTTCCTTTTTTACACTGATTCTCCATTTCCCCACAAGTGCAGTCCAATTCCCTGCACTCTCAGGACTCAAGTCAGCCCTCCTGACTCAAAACACACACACTAGGGGCCTAGAGCGATTCGGGACGTTACATATGGTATGAGACCATGTCTAGCTTTTTTATTGAGAATAAATTCTCAAGAGGAAAGATAGACAAGACTCTATTCCTATGGGAATCCAAGGGTAAGATCATACAATTCCAAATTTAAGTAGATGACATAATCTTTGGGTCTACTGATGATAACCTTTACAAGAAGTTTGCCAAACTAATGCAAGGGAAATTTAAGATGAGAAGTACAGGTGAGCTCAAGTACTTCTTGGGTGTCGAAGTAAGATAGTCAGAGGATGTATTATCCATCACTCAGTCAAAATTCACTATGGAGTTAATTAAGAAATTTGGAATGGAGAGAGCCTCCCCAATGAAAACTCTCATGGGGTCAAAAATGTTAATAAAAAAAGGATGAAACAGGAAAATCTATTGATGAAACCATGTATAGAGGCATAGTTGGCTCCCTCCTCTATCTTACTGCAAGTAAGCTAGACATCATGTATGATATATGTGTTTGTGATAGATATAGTGCCCCCTAACCTTTGCCACAGTCGGTCTAGAGGGGGTACTACTTGGCCAAGACGTCCACTCAATGCTCCTAGGGGTAACAGTCTACCCTATCTATGCACTAGTTGTCCGCATTGATTGGCTAGAATCACAACATTCATAATACATAGAAGATTTGCGGAATAATTAACAGGAAAACATTATCAAACATATATAATATCATATATATATTTACATGAGTACTAGGGACATAGCCTATGTTCTTATATAAGCCCGCAAGTTGTACAAGTTCTACAAATAACACCTCACTCTCTCTCCCTATCCTGCTTGTTGGTACTCACATCATGAAATGCTGAAGACATCAGTGGTGCTTCTGTTCAAGAAGTCCTAACTGCTGGCGCATCCTTCTGTAGTAGGGTGTCACTACGGTACTTTGTTTCCTGTGAATGGTTATTTAAATAACAGTTAGTCATAGGGCTAAGTGGAAAAAAATCTCCTCCCCGGATCCATATCCTGGGGACGAGCACAGATGCACCCAACATTATAAGTTACCCGGAGCACGAGAGGGTTAGCACAGCATTTCATGGTTTAAAGCTAGGAGAAACAATAAAGGAAGGACAACATAATATAACTGGTGTGGGAGTAGTAATAACATAAGTTATAATAAGGGCTCCAATAGCACATCAGTACATCAGGTATTCATATATTGTATCTTATCACAGGCATTCACAGCCGCAAACATACATCCTATGTCGACATAACATGGACCGCTTCTATTTTAGCAAGGTAGTGAACCCGCAGGCCTCAGCGATGTGGTCGTTTATGACTATTGTCAGTCCTGCCACTTTTGTGGGTCGTTGTACTACACAGCCCCAGGCCCCAATGTACAACCCCGTGTTCAATTGGATGTGAGCGACATTCGACAATACGATATTTTGGCTGACCAATGGAGGAAAACCAAACGGGGAAAGATAACAGTCGGTCACCAGTCGTACCCATCTCCCCAGTCGACTTGAGTCGTCGACCTTCCCATACCGCTACCAACGGTCTGCGGAAGGGACTGACCCACCACAATTCATTGCACGTAATTTATAAGAAATCAAACAGTTAATTTTGTTAGAACATACGGGCCTGTGGAGGCATGCCCTACTATGCTTCGAACTCCCGGCGGCGGCACTCAGCTCAACTTTTGTAAAGGAGCGTTGGAGAACTTTATTTGTTTCTAAACCTGGAGGAATACCTCAACTTCGGTTATCCCCATCTAAGGCTCGACCTTAATAGTCAACTGCTCATCAGAGCAGGACACATGCTTAAAATAGTAAGTTGTAGATTAAAGCTGCTGATAAATAAGGCTGGTTAATTTAAGTGCTACAATGATATGTGACCAGTACGAAACTAGAGTAGTATTGAATTGAAAGTACTGATTTGAAATTGACCAGTACGAGACCGGAGTTGAATTGCAAGTACTGAATTGAACTAGACCGGTATGAGATTGGAGTTGAATTTAAAGTACTGAATTGAACTTGACCAGTATGAGACTGGAGTTGAATTGAAAGTACTTGAACTTGACCAGTACGAGACTGGAGTTGAATTGAAAGTACTAAATTCAACTTGTCTAGTATGGGACTGGAATTGAATTGAAAGTATTGAATTAAACTTGACTAGTACGAGACTGGAATTGAATTAAAAGTACTGAATTGAACTTGACCAGTACGAGACTGGAAAAATCATAAAGAAAATGGTTAGTAGTCTGATCACTCCATTCAAGAGGCTTCAGTTCTATTTCAGTTTCTAAAGACTTCCCTGGGTTACAACCATTATTAAGATCTGATAGTAATTTGGTTGTGCCTTGTTGTTCACGCCTTAATCGGATCAAAGGCTTATTAGGAGTTACACCCTTTTATTCGTCGAGAATAATTTGCAACTCACAACTCGTACTCTCACCTTCTGAGCATGCCCAATTACCCGGGAGTCGAAGCGTTCACCGGTTTCACAAAATCTCCAAACCCTCGAAGCTTGGCCACTTGCCTCAGCCACACTTGTTGTAATTTGAATTTACTATTAAACTTATGGAGGGTGATACGCGCTCTAATTTCCATTTCCAAGGGAAATGAGTGTAATATATTCTGAGTGTGACCCTAGGCTCTAGAATTTGGGAAAAAATTCATTTCTTATCCCCATGACACCAAATTTTGACACAACTTCTAAAAAAGCCTAAAATGAGCCTGGAATATTTTTCATAATTTTCCCAAAAGTTTTGGGCCTTTAATTTGGCCAATCAAACTTTATTTAAAATTTTAAAAATACTAAAACACCTTCAAAATTCCTCAAATATTTTGTGGAAGTAGCCCTTATCAAGGGGAACAATTTTCCTATTCAACAATTTTTTCCTAGAAGCATATATTTTTTTTATAAAAAAATATGTGAAGTTCTAATTAGAAACTAGTCTGCAAGTAGCAATTCAACACCCATCCTATAGTCAGGAATGCGCAATACCGGGGAAAACACCAATCTCTCCCCACAGCGGATCAGCCGTGGAACCGTTGTGGGGGGGGGGGCATAGAAGATGAGGCGTGGGGCAGGAATTTAGGTAATCTTCGCCATCCATCTCATCACCGAGATTGGACGGTAGTGATTCATCCTGCTGATGAAGATGGTGGTAGCCCTCTACCACCGCCAGCCGGTCGCTACTGGATGCTAACGAAACCCATGGTCGGTTTGTGGTGTCACAGCCCGCATTTTCTCAACATGTAAGTTACATCAGAGAAGAGAAAATACACGCCGTGATGCCACGCCGTGCAGGGGATAACTGCAAGACTCAGGAAAAACCTCAAACTCTATAGTTTATTGAAATCCATAAGTTGTTAAGTAAAAACTAATTTAAATTGGATGGCTGTATCCCTCGACACAGTGGATCAAATAGTCCACGAGTAAAAGTATAGTTATACGCTGCGGAAAATACGTTAGTTATGTTGATTGACACCCTACATAAGTATAAACATCCCCAAAGGACAACTCATGGCATGCAAGACTCTAGATTTATTATAAGTATAAAAATAGTCTTTACGTTAGCTAGAAATTAGTATTTTGATTTTAGAAATACGAGATGTATGAAGTACAAGTAGTAATGCTTTTATAAGTGAAAATACCTAACTTGCAACCTAGCGTACATTCCAAGAGAGCCAGTAAAAACAACCACAAAAGGCAAAACTAGCAGCTTAACAATGTATTCAGCAATTCTAAATGAAACCACCAGTGGGCGTCAACAAACTGACACGAACCCACGAGTCAGTATGAGTGTCTATTGTAATGCCCCGAAAATCATAATCGTGTTGGTCGCGTCCTAAGAAATTTTTGGTGCCTGTATAGGGGTACACGGCCTAGGATACGGGCATGCCCAAGGCCGTGTCGTTCTCTGTGTTGGCCGGCTGTGTCCAGAAAAGGACACGGTAGGAAATACGACTTTGAGCAGTTGTGACACGGGCGTGTCAGGGGTGACACGGGCGTGTTCATTTCGGTGTCCCCACCCATGTTCACCAATGGTCGTGACGGTTGGCGTGGCTGTTACTGGTAATACGCCCCTAGGACACGGGCGTGTCGGAAACCGACACGGGCGTGTCAGGTTAAGAAACGGGCGTGTCTTGACCCGTGTCCTCTTCTGTGCTCAATGATAGTGTCTGGATCAAGGCATATGGCCTGGGACACGGCCATGTTTGGCCCAGGTTTGAGGATCTCTGGGCAAATCTGAGCCGTTCGTTTTCTTTAATTAAGATCTGACAGCCCAGAAGTGTTCCAACTTTGTTAAGGCCGGGAATTGAGGTTTAATTCCTCATTTTGTCTTTAACATTCTCTTCCTAAGTAGTTAGAGAGAGGAGAGAGCAAGGGGGAAGGAAGAGGAGGATTCCGGCAGCCGGAGGAGCATTGGAGCACCGATTTGAGAAGCGAGGCCGGATCCGTAGAGGAAATTACATTACGAAGCCTTCTATCCATATAGATTTCCATGGCGCAAAAGTGTGCTACAAGGGTAACAATTCTCTACCTTAGCATGTGAAGCTCTCTTTCTTTTGCATAAGGAAACCCGCTCCCGCAAGTGTGCGGTGATCCTGGGGGTAGACATAAATAGTCCCCCTTATGTTGCATATAGAGTACGGAACCAAAGTGCAGACATAGACATTGTATGTGAAGCCTACCCGAACGTGTTGGTCTGGATCAGTGATGTTGCATTTTGTATGGTTTGTCGGAGAAGACTCCGTTTTTTGTGTTTTTTTCGGGTTTCTATACGATAGATTGCAACAGGGATCTTTGGGGATTAACTCCAAGGTGCACCCGAAAAACTGAGCGGAAAAGTAGTTCTACTAACTTGGCGGCCGTGGAGCCAGCCTTAAACATAACTAGGTTATGTGATGTTTGGATATGTTTTGGGATCCGAGAGAAGCTTGGCCCGTGCGTACGTCTTAAAGTGACAAGGTGGTGTGAGCAACGGGCAAGTGGAATCGGACCTGGGCTATGTGGTTCGGTGCTAGAGACCCATAGAGGGATAGGCCGTTAGCATTGTCGGGTGCCTAATTAGGAAGTGGTCAGAAGGGCTAAAATGCTCACAATGTTGCCATCCCCGGGATGGTGGTGAAGCCACGGAATTGACCGGATTCACCGAAAATGTGCCCTGAGTGCACGAGGTATTTTTTCGTGCGAGCCTACACCTGTGGCGAAGTATGTTTGAACTTTATTATTTAGCTGGGCTAATGAAATGAAGGGAAGGAGCACCGTCGTCCCGAGTAAGGGGCGGGGTCGTTATAATTTGGTCGGCTTTGGCTGACCGTTACTTTGTTTGCCACTATGTGGTGGAATGTTGCTTGCAGGTGTTGTGGAGCCAAGTACCAAATAGCGTGCAGAATCCCATGTTGCCGAGCTGGCCCTCGAAGGCCAAAGCGAATAGTTGTTTTTACTTTATCATGTGTGGCCGGCCTGCGAGCCGATGTATGTAAAACATTATTTTGTTAAGTGAACTCTTGTAAGGCCATAAGGCCAAGTACTTTCAGTGTATTTGTTATTTCATTCCTATGGTTGTTTGTGGACATTCATGATAGTTGTTATTCAATTATGGGTTCTTTCCAACTGTTTAAAAGCTTCCACTAGAATACTCTGTGCTAGGGCGAGTAATCGTAGTTTGATATTTAATATTCTTATATAACCCTTCCGACTGTCCGTGGTATATGGCGTCGGGTTCCAAGTGGACCTTCTGTTATATGCCATACGATGGATGGGGGTGTTACAATTTGGTATCAGACTTCTGGTTTCGGTCAACTTAAATGAATTCGAGGACGAATTCTTTTTAAGGGGTGGTGAGCATGTGTGTGCGTCATCGTTATAACAACTAAAAAAGCCCACGAATGTCCACTTAGGATTGAATAATACACTTGTTTTGAGGAATCTGAGTGTTCCAATGATTGCTTTTTGCAATCTGTTTGTCATCTAATCAACGGTTTTTGCTACTATAGGCAGCTAGGAGAGATGCTGGGCAATCAGAATGGCTGCAATCGGCGGAAAGTAGTGCACCGAGGTACGTGCCTACAACACCTCCTTTAGCGAAAACCATAAGATTGGTGGCTGAAGCAGTCTTTGCTATGATAAATGCCCAACATAAAGGGCAAGTGCACCACGCACCACCTGTTAATGAGCAAGAACCGATTAGGGTGGCAGAGCGGAGAGTGGTAGAATGGGCGGCAGTTGATCATGTACCACCAAGGAGAGCTACGGAGAAGCAGCTCAAGCATGTAATTAGCTTTATTACTTCGAGGTTCGACGGGATTAGAACGCAAACTCAAGCTGAGGATGGGATCCCTACGATAAAGAGAGTCTTCACGACCACAGAAACTATAGAGTGGCAGAAGACCACCATAGCAACCTTCCTTTTGGCTGGTGAGGCGAGGATGTGGTGGGACGAGTTTGATGTTCATCTCTTAGTGGCAAGGAAACTTATGGATGTGTCTATAGAGGAATTCTCAAGGTTGTTCTTGTCCAGATTTCTACCATCTGCTCAGAAGCTTGAGATGGAGAATCAGTACCTTTGTTTGACTCAGGGAGGAAGAAGCATGGATGAGTTATCTCCACGAGTTCACGCGGTTGGGTCATTATGTTGGTGCTATGTTTACTGAAGGGGAGCGGAAGACCAACCGATTTTATGAGGGTATACGTGGTGACCTACAACTACTCCTTTCTGGGCCCAAGGCGCAGGGCTTCCTAGCCTTGGTCAATTCGGCCCGGTCGCTGGATAAGGTTGTGAAGAAAGTGCAATAGAAGAAGGACCCTGGGGAAAAGAAGTTAGAGTTCAAAGTGCCAAATTAAAAGTCTGGTTTCCGCAGATGGAACAAGAAATCGAAGACTTCGAGCTCAGCCCCTTCGTCTGGTGCGATGGGGGAAACCTTAAGTCGAGTCCCAGGAGCTTGCTACAACTATGGAAAGATGGGGCATTTTTCTTGTGAATGTTGGAGCGGACGTGCAAAGTCTGAGATGAAGCCTGGAGCATCTTATGAAGAGAAAGGGAAGGCGGTGGAGTCAACTGCGTCCCACCATGCTCCAGCCCAGCCTAGAGTTTATAACCTTGGTCTGCAAGAGGCCATAAAACAAGCTGACGTGGTGACATGTGTGAGTTAAATTATAGCAGTTTAATTTTATGTAGTTATTATCTTTTTATATGTTAGCTTATATATGTTGGTTCTAAGCTTCGTGTTGATTTTTGATTGTCCGGCGAGATCCCTGTTTGATATGGGAGCTTCGCATTCCTTCTTGTCTGAAAGATTCGTATCTGCATCGGAGTCCCTTCCTCACTGGCAAATGACAAGTTGGATGTGTTGTTACCCAATGGGTGCACAATGTGTGCGGATAGAGTCTGTGTGATTAAGATTCAGGTTGGGTACCAGGTGTTTTATTTTCAAGCATCGGTGCTGTCGTTAGCGGAGTTCGATGTAATCTTTGGTATGGACTGGCTTTCGGAGCAGCGAGCATGCATTGATTGCATCCGAAAGGAGGTTAAGTTGGGACTGAATACTGATCGGGAGACTACTTTTGCGGGCATGAAGGGGGTAAGGTAAGATTTTGATGTCGGCCCTTCTGGTGATCAAGGCACTTCGGTCTGGGGCAGAGTTTTTTGTCATATTATTGCAGGATTCAATGCCTAAGCCGAGTCTGGGCAGTGTTCCAGTTGTGTCCGAGTATCCAAATGTGTTTCCAGATGATCTCCCTGGAGACCCTCCTCAACGGGAGATTGATTTTACTAGTGAGCTGGTGTCGGGTGCCAAACCGGTGTCACGCCCTCCGTATCGGATAGTGCCAAGAGAGATGGCGGAGTTGAAGGTGCAACTGCAAAAGTTGTTGGAGCAAGGGTATGTTCATCCAAGTTCGTCGTCTTAGAGCGCACCGATCCTTTTCATTAAGAAGAAGGATGAGAGCTTGCGACTCTGTATCGACTATCGGGAGTTGAATAAGCTTATGGAAAAGAATAAGTATCTGATCTCAAGGATTGACGATCTATTTGATCAGTTGGTTGGGTCAACAGTATATTCGAAGTTAGATCTGAAATCTGGCTACTTCCAATTAAGGATAAGGGAAAGCGACATCCCAAAGATAGCGTTCAGCACGAGGTTTGGGCATTACAAGTTCACGGTCATGCCGTTTGGGTTGACCAATGCGCAATCCGTGTTTATGGATCTGATGAACATGACGTTCAGAGAGTACCTGTATCGTTTCGTGATAGTATTTATCGATGATATCTTGGTGTACTTGCAATGTGAGTATGATCACTACAGGCATCTGCATATGTTGTTGGAGATGTTGAGAAGAAATCAGTTGTATGCTAAGTTATCCAAGTGTGAGTTTTGGTTATCCTCGGTAGCATTCCTCGGTCATGTTGTTAGCGGAGATGGGATAGCGGTGGATCTGACAAAGATAGTGGTGACACGGGAGTAGCCTGTATTGACTACAGTGGCGGAAGTCCAGAGCTTTCTGGGGCTTGCCGGTTACTACAAGTGCTTCGTAGAGAACTTCTCGCGGATAGCGCTACCACTCACGACATTGACAAGGAAGGATCAAAAGTTTGTGTGGTCACTAGAGTGCGAGCAGGTTGAAGAGTTGAAGAGGCAGTTGACCACGATGGTTATTTTATGTTCGCCAAGTGGGACCGAAGGGCTTGAAATATATAGTGATGCTTCGGGCAGTTGTTTGGGCTGTGTTCTGCTACAACATGGGAGTGTGATAACCTATGGCTCATGACAATTGAAAGTTCACGAGCGGAGTTATCCGATCCATGACTTAGAGTTAGCGGCCGTGATATTTGCTCTAAAGCTGTGGAGGCACTATATGTACGGTGTGAAGGTCGATATCTACACCGATCATAAGAGCCTGAAGTACCTATTAGATCAGAAGTACCTGAACATGAGGCAGCGGAGGTGGATGGAGTTCCTAGGGGACTACACCTTCGAGATACATTATATGCCTGAGAAATGAAATATAGTGGCGGATGCATTGAGACGCAGGGCTCCAGCGCAAGCCAGCTGGTTGTCGGTACATGATGATAGTTTGGTCCGTGATTTGGAGGCATTAGAGATATCTTGCATCGACAAGCAGGCTAGTGTCGAGGAGAAATTGTATTGGATAGAGGTGTAGTATGACCTAGCTGATAGAGTTTGGAGGGCTTTGGTTCAGGATAACAACATGAAGCAGATCTTAGATGAAGTTTTGGATTGGTCAAATTCACAATTTGCTGTTGAGGACGGACTAATATGGAGGGATGGTCGCCTATGCGTTCCTAGTGCGGATAGTCTTCGGGAGGAGTTGATGTACGAGGCTCATCATACCAAGTACTCAATCCACCCGGGTAGCACACAGATGTATAAGGACATGAAGAAGTTGTTTTGGTGACCAGGATTAAAGAAGGATGTAGCACTTTATGTGGCCAAGTGCCAAACTTGTGCCTTGGTGAAGGCGGAGTGCCAGAAGCCTGGAGGTTTCTTGAACTCCTTGCCTATCCCGGAGTGGAAATTTGACGACATTTCTATGGAATTTTTGCATGGTCTGCCAAAGTCGCAGAAGGGAAACAATGCCATCTGGGTGGTCGCAGATAGATTGACAAAGGTGTCTCATTTCATCGCAAAAATGAAGTAAGATCCGGTGGAAAAGTTAGCCAAACTCTATGTAGATAATATTGTATGATTGCATGGTGTGCCCCGCAGTATTGTTAGTGACCGAGATGGACGCTTCACGTCGAAGGACTGGAGGCTGGTGCATAGTCTGTTCGGAACTAAGCTGAGTTTCAGCACGGCCTTTCATTCACGGACGGATGATCAGACCGAGAGGTTCAACAGGACGATGGAGGATATGCTTCATATATGCATCTTGGATTTCGTGAAGCAATGAGAAGATCACTTGTACATGGTGGAGTTTGCATATAATAACAGTTATCAAGCGAGTATTAGAATGGAGCCTTTCGAGGCCTTGTATGTGAGAAAGTGTCGAACTCCGTTGTATTGGTTGGAGACAGGTGAGTTAAAGTTATACAAATGTCAAGCAGTGGAAGATGCCGCTTCAATGATACATACAATTCAGGAAAGGTTGAAGATCGCTCAGGACATACAGACAAAATACTATAACGCCAAGCATATGAATGTGGAGTTCGGTGTTGGCGACTGGGTGTATTTGAAAATCAAGCCGTTCAAGGGTGTCTCGTGGGTTCGACGCTTGAAGAAGTTGAGTCCGTGGTACCTTGGACCATTTGAAATCCTGGAGCGGGTTGGCGAAGCTGCGTATCGATTGAAGCTGTCAGTGGAGCTGAGTGGGATACATGATGTGTTCTATATATCGGTGTTGTAGAAGGCGGTGTAAGAGCCTTTGCAGGTCATTACGGTCGAACAAGTGTGGTTGATTACAGGTTGACAATAAAGGTCAGGCTAGTTGTTGGGTACATTGGAAAATATGTACCAGATTTGAAAAAGCCTCACCCTACTCAATGATGTACATCAAGGTGTATTTAATGTGCTTTGAGTTTATATGTGCAGGTTAAGTAATTGCAGGAAATGCAGAAAAGTTTCTAAGTCCATGTGTCGACACATTGAGGTGAAGTGTCGACACTTATGAAGGCTTGTGTCGACACCTAGATAAGCTGTGTCGACACTTGGAGTAATTGTGTCGACACCAGGAATGGCAGAGTCGACACCAGAAGAAAAGTGTCGACACATACAGGCAGTGTCGACACACTATGAAGAATTGTTAACATAATCTGTGTCGACACTTAGAGGCAGTGTCGACACCCAGAGAAGCTTTGTCGACATCAAATGTGTCGACACTAGGAGGCTGTGTCGACACTCAGCAAGCTTCAACAAAGTTAAAGTACTTGTGTCGACACAAAGGAGATGTGTCGACACTCAGCAAGTTTTAACACATGAAGGCATGTGTCGACACAAAGTAGATGTGTCGACACTCAGCAAGTATCAACAACAAAAGAAGATGTGTCGACATACAGCAGAATTCAACAAAGTGTTAAAGAAGAAGTACTTGTGTCGACAAACTCAACCAGTGTCGACAAATTCAACAGAAGGCTTGTGTCGACACACGGAATCAGTGTCGACACATTCTGAAGAAGCAGTGTCGAGAAGCTGTTACAACAACACAAGGAGTTGTGTCGACACCATCAAGGCTAGTGTCGACACTTAGTTCACTTGTGTCGACACTTGGTCTATTTGTGTCGACACATAATGAAGATCAGTCTCGACACTTTCAGACAGAGACAGTATTTTCAAGAAGTGACTGGATGACTTGACAGCTGGCATTTCAACTGGTCAACTGCAACTGTCAGTGCTGTAAAAAGTTCATTAGAAACCTGATCAGCCGGTTACCTTGGAGGAAGACTATATAAAGCTCTTTCTCCTTCAACAGAAACAATCGAACACAATAAAAAGAATTAATCAGAAGATTAAGGAGATCAAAACAGATCCAGAGAAAACTGTAAATCAGTATTCTGAAGAAACTTCAGATTTACATGGAGAGAGAGAACTCCAGTGATTGAAGTCAAGAAAGAGACTTGTTAATCAAATCTCTTAAGCAGCAGATTCTGAACCAGACTGCAAAGTAGGATCCAGATTTAATTCTTCATCCTAAGAAGGAAGCTACCAGACTGTCTACTTCAAGAAGATCATCTTTACTGAGTTTAGACTCAAGAAGCCTTGAAGAAAGCAAAGACAAAGTTGATCTCAGGAATCAGTGCTATCAAGAACTGATCAAGAAGATTGCCCTCTACATTCTCTCAAAATGAGTGGTGATATAAAACTTTTCTATTATATTTTTGTAGTATCCTAAGTGATCTGAGTTGTAAGCCTAAATCTATAAAGGCTGAGGTTGGGCTTTTGAGCCTGAGTGTAGGAGAATCAATTCTCTGCGTGTAGGCCTTGTTGAAGGCTGAGGTAGGGCTGTTTAGCCTGAGTGTAGGTCTTGTTGAAGACTGAGTGGCAGGGCTTAGTGCCTGAGTTGTAGGAGTGAGGACACTCTGAGTTGTAGGAACCTGTTTGAGGTTCTGAGCTATAAGATCTGAGGATTTGAGGAGAAGTGCTGAAGTTTGGCTGAATCTAGTACACTACTAGATAGGCGAATGGGGAAAGTGGATATACCCAGACCTTGGGGAACCACTATAAAAATCTGTGTGCACTCTGTGTTTATTTATTTCTGTGATTGCTAAGCTAGTTGTGCTGAATTGTTGTAGCAAATTGCAAATACAGGTTTAATTGTATAGTGTTTCTGCCTTAAATTTAAAAAGAAAAAGTACACCTATTAACCCCCCCTCTAGGTGGTTTGGCACTATTTCTTTCAAGTGGTATTAGAGGGAGGTTACTCAAAAGGGACTTAACAGTCTGAGTAAGATCCTGTAGGCAGATTCAGAACAAACAAGAATCAAGAAAATGGGTTCTAGTTAGAATCACAAAGAGCTGGGGTCCATGAAATTGCCAATATGTAGAAAAGAGATATTTGGCATATGGAAAGAGAGGGTTAGACTCTTTATGGAAGCATCTGACCCAAGGATATATATTACAGTTAAAGAAGGGCCATATGTGCCAATGAAGATATCCATTCTGGATGCAAATCAGAAAACTCCCAAGGACTTCTATGAAATGACTAAAGATAAAATCATTCTGGCCACTAAGGCAAGAGATCACAAAATATAATTGTTAGTGTCATTGATGATGCAACATTTCAGAACTTAGTTCATTGTAAAACCTCTAAAGAAATGTGGGACACATTGATACTTTATATGGAGGGATCAGAAGAAATAAGACAAGATAGAAAGTCCTTGTTAAATCAGGAATATGAAAGCTTCGGACAAGGGAAGTCTGATAGCATTAAAGAATGTTACAAGAAGTTCTATAGGATTGTTAATGAGTTGATGTCCTATGGAAAAGAATTCAGCAACTTTGAGCTGAATGACAAGTTCTTAAGATCCCTGACTAAGGACTGGGACACCAAGATTTGTGCCATTGGGGAAGTGGCCAAACTAGCTGATATACCTCCTCCAACTTTGTTTGGAAAACTGCTATCTTATGAAATGCAGTTAATGGTTAGAAAGGAGGAAGAGAAGAATACTAGAGTGGAGCACAAGGAAAGATTTGTGGCCTTCAAGACTGAAGCCACTAGGAAGTATAGAAGCAAGTCTCCATCTCCACCTCAAATAATTGTTGAGGCTGTAACAGATAATTCAGATAGCAAGTCTTCAGATAGCAGTGAAAGTGATGAAGACTTTGCTGCTTTTACTAGGCATTTTCAAAAGTTTCTGACGAAGAAGCAGTGGAGGTCTAAGCCTTCCACTTCTCAGCCAAAAGATGACTACTATCAGGAAAGAAAGTCATCAAGGAATGACAGAAGAAGGTCCAAGCCAAGCAAAGCTACATCTTCAAAGATTGTGTGCTATTGCTGTAATAAACTGGGACATGTAGTGGCTGACTGTCCTGAAAAGAGGAAGGAGTCAGCCGACAAAAAGAAGACTCAGTTTAAGGGCAAAAATGAAAAGTCCTTTGTTGCTAATAAATACAAGAGTCTGACAGATCAGTCATCTTCAGAAACAGAATCAGAAGCGGAAGCCTACATTGGATTATTTGCTGAAGAGGAAGAAGATGAGTTCATGCAGGTAATGAACTCAATTTATGAGCATGAGGACCATCAGTGCAAGGGAATGATGGATTTATCTGAAGGAGACAAGATCCAGGATCAGCCTGGACAAAGTAGGGTACAAATTTGTTCTTATAGTTCAATTTATAGTACTGAGTCAGAATAAGATACATCTGCATCAAGTGATGTGGGTGGGTCTGAATCTGAAGGAGATATTCATCAGTTATTTGATGAATATACGGACTTGTTGCAGGCCTTGAAGAAAATAAAAACCTTGGCCAAAACTCAGGCAAAGGAGATTACTAGTCTTAGATTGGCTGCTGCTGATTCAGACAAGTTGTTTGATCAGAAACTGAATGAAACAGCAAGATTGAAGAACATTACTGTTATTCAGATGGGTACTATTACATTTAAGAATGATCAAATTAGAAATCTGGAGGTTAGACTTCAGAAAGAGAAAGAGATAGTTGCAAGTTTTTCTAAACCTAAATCTATTTTACCCTTGATATATGAGTTTGTACCTCACAAGGGTAATGCTGGATTAGGGTTTAAGAAACCTGCATGGACTGCTAGGTTCAAATCTAAGGGCAAAGCCCCAGCACTAAACAAGAAGCTTGCAGTAGATAATTCAGCCAGGGTTGTACCTAAATAAAGATACAACAGGTTTGAGTGCTGGTGTTGTGGCAAGATATGCCACTTTGTCATAGATTGTTGGCACAATTCAAGTGTCAAAGAGAGTACCAAATTGCCTGCTAGAAGAGCTACAGGTAGTTTTATTAAAAGTCAGACTAACCTGCACCAAGGACCAAAGAGTTATTTGGGTTCTAAGGTTAAGTAATCTGTTTTGCAGGTGAGTCCAAGTGCCCATGCCCCTATATGGTACTTGGACAGTGGATGTTCCAGGCATATGACTGGAATAAGGGGGTTGCTGAAGGACTATACACCTATCAAGGATGGCCCTAAAGTTACCTTTGGTGGTTCAGAAAAAGGAATCATCAAAGGCTTTGGTAACATTTCCAGTAACCTGATTACAATTACTCAAGTGACTTATGTAAAGGGTTTGAAACATAACCTCATTAGCATAAGTCAGCTGAGTGATTTAGGATATGACATCTCATTTGTCAAGAATGGTTGTCATATCAAAAGGTCAAGTGATCAAAATATCATTCTGACAGGATATAGGAAGAGAAATGTCTATTGTCTTGACTTTGTGTGTGAGAACAATGTTTCTCCTATTTTTCTTATAGCTGATGAGAGAGTCTCACATTGTGTTAAATAGTACAAGAGGCT